>OY992886.1:47161518-47279306 GCA_963921405.1 Cepaea hortensis
ATATATATATATATATATATATATAATATATATATATATATATATATATATATATATATATAAATATATATATATATATATATATATATATATATATATATATATATATATATAAAAGACAATGTATGTAGGGATGTATTTGATGCGTTCGATAACGTTCCATCCGATTGAGATGAAATTTTCTACATGTTTTTCTTTTAATTTCCGTGCAGCCAACTGTCATAGTTTGTTAGTGTACAATCAGCTATTTACTTACTAAAATTTAATATTTTAATTTACATTATCATTTATATATAGCGAGGGGATTTAACTTAAGAAAAGTTATTTCAAGGGGCATAACTTTTAATAGCATTGCTATATATTTTATATATAGATTGTTGCATTGTTTTCAAAGGTTTATAAACTCTTTGTCTACAGTTATTTACAGGCATATGCGTTATAATAAATAATGATATAATCTTTAAGGCATTTCAAAGTTTTCATAAAAATAATGCATCTATTTAAATAGTGAAAATTTTCTAACTCATCTTTTTATGTTCAAAGAAGTTATCTACAGTCATGTAGGTGATTAAAAACAGTTTTCATTAAAAATAATGGATGGTGTGTGGAAGGACATTCTTAAGTTAATGTTTCTTGATTATATGAATTTAATGAGACGCTCCCCGCCAGGAGCTGGGCAAAGCCACGCCGGGTCAGATAGATAGACAGACAGACAGACAGATAGTCGGGAACGGGAGCTTATATGACTATTTATATTAATTAAATGAGATGCTCCCCACCAGAGGCTGGGTGAAGCCGGGCCAGGTCAGACAGACAGACAAACAGATAGACAGAAAGATAGATAGTTGGGAATGGAAGCTTATATGACTACTTATACAAATTAAATGAGATGCTCCCCACCAGGGACTGGGTGAAGCCGGGCCGGGTCAGACAGACAGACAGATAGACAGACACACAGACAGACAGATAGTCGGAAACTTGAATGAGAGCTTATATGACTACTTATATGAATTAAATGAGATGCTCCCCACCAGGAGCTGGGCGAAGCCGGGCCGGGTCAGACAGACAGACAGACAGACAAGCAGACAGACAGATAGATAGATCCCCACCAGGGGCTGGGCGAAGGCGGGCCGGGTCAGCTAGTATATATATATATATATATATAAACACTGTGTGTGTGTGTGTGTGTGTGTGTGTGCGTGCGTGCGTGTATGTCTGTATGTATGTCCGTTCTTTATGCGTTCGCGAACGGTTCATCTGATTGAGATGAAATTTTCTACATGCTTTCTTTTCATTCCCGTGCAACCAAGTGTCATAGTTCTTTTGTTTGTTTCAGCTATTCACTTACTAAAATTTAATATTTAAATTTACATTATCATTTCCATATAGCAAGGGGACTTAACATAAGAAAAGTTATTTCAAGGGGCATAACTTTGAATAACATTGCTATTATTTTATATATAGATTGTTGCATTGCTTTCAAAGATTTATAAACTCTTTGTCTACAGTTATTTACAGACATATGAGTTATAATAAATAATGATATAATCTTTAAGGCATTTTCATAGTTTTCATAAAAATAATGCATCTATTTAAATAGTGAAAATTTTCTAACTCATCTTTTTATTTTTCTTCAACAGCACATTAAATTTTTTTTTTAACATTCTCATATGTATGGCGCGTTACACCCACATTGGGTATTTATTATGTCCATGTTAAGTTACTTTTCATGCATTTTAATGCTTATTGTTCTTTTGTTGTCAAAGAATTGCTTCATAAGAGATGTTGAATGAAAGATTGTATGAGAGGAAATAGAGAAGAAGGGCAGAATGTAGGACGGGCCTGCGATTTTCGCTCGTAAAAAAAAAAAGTAATTTTTTGTGAGAGAAAGCTAGTTGCATATTGTTTGCCGTACTCTGCAGTCAACCCACCACCCACCATTTATTGACTGTTCATGATATCTTGGTAAGTTTACTTTAGATAGATCTCTTCCAATCATATTTTCTACTATCAATCTATCTATTCTTCTATTCTATCAATATTTTTAACGGGAACGGGCCAAAAATAAATAGATAGACAGACAGACAGACAGACAGACAGACAGACAGACGAGACGAGACGAGACGAGACGAGACGAGACGAGACGAGACGAGACGAGACGAGACGAGACGAGACGAGACGAGAAGAGAAGAGAAGAGAAGAGAAGAGAAGAGAAGAGAAGAGAAGAGAGAAGAGAAGAGAAGAGAAGAGAAGAGAAGAGAAGAGAGAAGAGAAGAGAAGAGAAGATTAGATAGATAGATAGATAGATAGATAGATAGATAGATAGATAGATAGATAGATAGATAGATAGATAGATAAATAGATAGATCGGGAACGGGAGCTTATATGACTACTTATATGAATTAAATAAATGAGATGCTCCCCACCAGGGACTGGGTGAAGCCGGGTCGGGTCAGACAGACAGACAGACAGTCGGGAACGGGAGCTTATATGACTACTTATATGAATTAAATGAGATGCTCCCCACCAGGAGCTGGGCGAAGCCGGGCCGGGTCAGACAGACAGACAAGCAGACAGACAGACAGATAGATAGATAGATCCCCGCCAGGGCCTGGGTGAAGCCGGGCCAGCTAGTATACATATATATATATATATATACACACACACGACATTGTTTATTCCCTTTTCTTCTACAAATCCATGTTTGTGCCCTTTTCCTCTACAAATCCACACTCTTCATCACTAATTTCTGATTTAATCTTATTTCTTATTCTTCTCAAAATTATTCTCGGTAACAGTATTTCTGTGTGACTCATGAGACTTAATGTGCGATGATCACATTCTAAAGAGCCTGGTTTCTTTGACAGAGCAATAAAGAGAGGTTTTAATAGGCCACTAGGAATATACGCTGCCAGGCAGTGTGCAAATGACTATTGGATCAAGTTACTTGAGTCCATTCAAAATGCATGTGATAAGGGAAACATCAGAAGCATGTATGAAGGGATAAAGAAAGCCTGTGGTCCAATGATTAAAAAAAAGTGCACCACTGAAAATCATGACTGGAGAAATCATCATTGACAAGAAACAGCAGATGGATAGATGGGTAGAGCACTATTTGGAGCTTTACTAAAGTGAGACCAAACTAGCGGATGATGCCCTCAATGCCAGAGGCCCTACCAACTCTTGACCACCTGGACACACTTCCCACCATAACAAAAGTTAAGTGTGCTATAAATGAACTTGCATCTGACAAAGCCCCAGGTAAGGATGGGATTCCAATAGAGGTTGTCAGGAGTGGGCAATACACACTCACTCTACAGATCCACCAGCTAAAATAGCTATGCCGGCGAGAAGGATTTCAAAGATTCAAGCATCATAACACTGTACAAGAACAAGGGCGATCGGAGTGACTGTAACAACTTTAGGGGTATCTCACTTCTGTGTATTGTTGGGAAAGTATTTGCCAGAATTGTTCTGCGCAGACTTCAAGTCCTAGGAGATCAAGTCTACCCAAATCACAGTGTGGCTTCTGACAAAACAGGTCCATCATTGATATGATATTCTCATTGCGACAAATGCAAAAAAAATGGTGTGAACAGAATCAACCACTGTTTATTACCTTCATCGACCTCACAAACGAATTTATTTGGTCAGTCGTGAGGGCCTGTTCAAGGCACTAAAGAAGATTGGCTGCCCACCAACTCTTCTGTCTATTTTGAAATCGTTCCACACAGGCATGAATGGTATAATCAAGTTTGATGGTGGAACTTCAGAAGAGTTTGAAATCAAGAGTGGAGTTAAGCAAGGTTGTGTACTAGCTCCCACCTTCTTTGGAGTATACTTTTCACTTCTATTGAAATAAGCCTTTCGTGATCAGGATGGTGGTATATACATTTACTCATGCTCAGATGGCGGCCTCTACAATGCTCAGAGATTGAAGGCCAAGACCAAAATTAGGAGGGTACTGATCAGAGAGTTGATTTTTTGCAGATGATGCTACAATTACGACCCACTCATCTCATCTCATCTCATTGAAGCCCATAATCGGGCACTCTCACGATGTTTATACTTCACCTCAAAACCGCAAGGTATAAGAGGAACATGATGAGATGAGATGAGATGAGACTATCTGCATTCTCCAATGCTTGTTCTAAATTTGGTTTAACAATTAGCAAAAAGAAGACACAGATTATGTCACAAGGTGCACATGGGGTACCATAAATCTTTATTGACGACACCGAACTAGGGATAGTAGACCATTTTACATATCTAGGATCAGAGGTAAATAGCAAATTATCTCTAGAACAGGAAATGAGCATCAGGATCGGTAAGGCAGCAACAACAATGAACAGATTAACAAAAAGAGTCTGGGAGAACAGGAAGCTTACTGCCAAAACAAAAGTCCTTGTCTATCATGCCTGTGTCATTAGTACTCTTCTTTATGGCAGTGAAGCCTGGACAGCTTACTCACACCAAGAGAAACGTTTAAACAGATTTCATATGCGGTGTCTGCAAAGAATACTTGGTATTAAGTGGCAAGACAAAATCACAAATACTGAAGTATTGGAAAGATCAGGTTGTGCGACGGTATATTCCATGCTCAGTGTAACAAGCTATGTGGAGGGTCCCAAATAACTATGTCTCAATTTTCTCATGTATATTTCATAGCCCTGGCTTTAAATAGGTCTTTCCCTGCCAACCCTCCTCCGTTTCCCCCGGACTCACTGTCACTCTCTCTTCGACCTCAGGACCTATTTCCTGCAGGGTCGTTCTGGCTGACACGCATACAACATGACGTTCTTCAACATATTTGTCATTGTAAATTTAATAACTCAATACATAACAGCACCGAAAAAAATATTTGACGATTAACTCATAAACATCTACACACAATCTAGAGAGAAAACTAGTCCATACAATATCAACACAATTATAAATATCCTAGATCATTGTTTTCCATATTGTCCCATGAATTCACAACCCTCTCACAGCAAGTTCTCTGGTCTTTATTTCCCGCGTAGGTTGTTCGAACAACAGAGTTCCATAGATCCAGGATTCCAAATTTCCGTGTCCTACACGAATGTAGTGTGTCCAATGGTTAGGGAAAGTGCCCTGGGATCACGGGGCACAATTTTGGTGGGGAAATACTCAAGGAGAATAAATAGGATATATGTACGGGTGTGTCAGTGACTTAGGCGGGATCTAGCCCAAAATGCAAACATACTCGATCACAGCTCAACGAAAAGCCTGCCGAGGTGTCTGAAAATATTCGTTCGGGCCCGCCGTGGTTCTATCTGGTATAGCCCAACAGCAGCAGGGACTTCATAGTAAACATAATGTTCTATGTCGATGCTCTGTCGAAACTTCCGGCTATATTCGCCGTCAAAAGAAGGATCCTGTAAAGTTAAAACAATTTTGAGAGCCTCTGATGTAAACTTCAGATACAGCCGGCATGGAGATTCCAACGGTCTCAGCATGTCGGTTGCCATACATAAAATACATACAATTACCTAGTATTAAATTGTCTTCATACCACACTCCTCTCCACACTCATACCATGCCTTTATTAATATTGGGCACATACCTTCTCAGGCTTCCCTCTCACTTGCAAACCTTGCCTTTCTCACGACAAAGCTATTGTGGAGTAGTGTGCGTAATTATGTATGTTTCCTACTCTTAACTAATATCATAATAGTGGGTCTGTATGGACCGCAGTGCATCTCCCTCCCCCATCCCTAGCAAGAACAGGAAAGAGGAAACTACCCTGTCCGGCCGCCGCTCTTGTCTGAGCTGTCACCGCAATGTATCGGCCGTGTCTCACATAACCCATATATTCAGATGAGTTCAGGTTCTCTCAGGGAGACAGGGAAGTCCATTTATACTCCCAACATCCTCCTATCGACCAGGAACCACCCGGTCCACCTGGCCCCCCCCCCATCAGCCGAAAGACGAAAGAGATAGCACAGTGGATCGCCTCTTCTGGCTCAAGAAGATATAACTCAGATGGGTGGAACCGGTCCCCACGGAGCCCTTCCCTCCCCTCGACATGCCATAGCTATATAATGTTTATATTCAAATGAAAGATGACACTAAACAGAGGTAAAGCCATAAGAAGAAAGATACGGAATAAAGACAAAGGCAAAAATGATTGCAGATTGGTCACGCACTGAGCGTGTGAGACATAAGATGATGCGTAATGGTGGAAATGACCATGTGTTCACGTGCATCCACTGTGGACAAACATTTACAGAGTGAATTGGCCTTATCAGTCACATTTACCACCGCCATGGGTTGTAGTTATTATGCCCTTTTGAAGCACAATGTAACAAACTATTGTCTGTCAAGACAGCAAGGTGCCAATGATGACTGACTTGAAGCTCTTTACTTGTTTGAGGGGGTATTCTCTTAGATGAATCTTTATTGTTTTTGTTTTCTTTGGTTATAGTCATTACCTTTGTTTTACTGATGCTAATTTTCATGTTATACTCCTTAAACACTTCGTTTAGGCTATTTATGTGGACTTGTAATTCTGCTTCTGATTTTGCTATTAGTGCTTGATCATCTGCAAATAGTTCTTTAATGGTGTAATTCACCCTTGGTTCTTCTTCTGTGTTCTGTTCGTCATGCAGTGTTCTTACAGTCTCAGTTTGGCTGGTTTCCTTACATATGCTGTCTATATAGGTTATGAACAAGAGGAGGAGGGGGGAGAAACAGGACACAGCCTTGTAGGTATTCAGGATCATATGGCAAAGGGTTCTAAATGTCATCCTTTGTTTTTACTGTACATTCACTGTTGTTGTATAAACTTCTACATAATATTGTAAGATGTGCACTTACTCCATATCATTTAGGGATTTCCCACAGCTTATTTTTATCTTCTATCAAATGCCTTTTCTTGGTCGACAAAGGCTAAGTAGAGTATGTCATAAAATTGAATTTATTTTTCTGTTAGTTGTCTAAGAGCAAAGATGGCATCTGTGCATCATTTGTTTTTCCTAAATTCAAGCTGTGTTTCAGTTTAGTTAAGTCGATGGATCAACATCATTGCACACGGGTGCAACCCATAAGTGCTCCGTTCTCCTCCTAACTCAAACCTGAGTCTGGAGAAACTCAGCTCAGTGCACGAACTCTGTAGCACTGGCGAGGATCCTGAGTATTAAACAAAAGTTATGTTTATCTTAGCAGGGGTTCTTTTGTAAGTTGTAGTCTTTTCTCTAGGATTTTGCAGAATATGACTCAAAAGAGAAATGCTTCTGTAATGTGTGCGGTCTCTCTTACTGCCTTTGTTTTTCCACACTGGGGTAATTATGGCGCTTCCCCAGTTTCCTGGTGTCTGTTGTTCTACCCAAACATGGTGTAACAGTCTATGTACCCATGCTGTTTCTACTTCTCTTGCTGCTTTAATTAGTTCATTTGGGATTTTGTCTTGTCCCGGTAATTTATTAAATGGGGTTAATCTTAAGGCTTTGCTATTTTCTTCATTCAGTATGTCTGGTTCTAGTTCTTCGATGGTATCTGTGTCAGTTTCTTGGACTTCTGTGGCATCTTATGGAATGTTGAGAAGTTATTCGAAGTACTGCTCTATCTTATTAGGATTTGATTTTGTTTACTAATTGGTTCTCCTTTTTTGCTGTTAATTATTTCAGTTAGATCAAAGGGTTCTGCTCTGGTTCTCATAGCACTAATCTTTTTATAGGAGTTTTAGTTGCCCCCTTGTTGTTTTTATTTAGGGTTTCTCCATATTCCCTTCAGTCTTTTTGTTTTTCTCTCTTTATTATTCTATTTGCATATCTTCTTGATATTCTATATTCGATGTAATCATGATCCTGTTTGCTTTTCACCTACTTTTTATACTTTTCCTTTTTGTCTTTTACAGCTGTCTTTACTTTGGCATTCCACCAACTTGTTATTTTCTTCATCTGTGTGTGGTGGTTATTCAGGGTTCCACAAGTAATAGTGTTTAAAATAGTTGATTTGAACATCTCCAATTCTTCTTTCTATAGGTAGTTTTACAAAGAGTTCATTTCATTTTTTCTCATAAGTTTTCCTCTGTCTCATCTTCGAGATTTTTTAAGTTTACTCATTCGCATCAATCAATCAGTAGCATGTCCTTTGTAGAACCTCGCTCCCACTTAAGGTTATTAGGTTTTCTATACCATTTTGTGTTGTGGATAGCAATGCTGTATCATCAGCATACTGAATCTTTGGTATGTCATGATCACCGATAGTTAAGGCATCCCTGTTTATATCATCTCTGACATTTCTCATTATATTTTCAGCGTACAGGTTAAACAAATAGGGGGACATCACACATCCCTGACGGACTCCTTGCTTGATGACTCTTGCTTGATGGCAAACCAATCTGATGTATTGCCATATATTCTCCCCACCTCCAATTTTTCCTCATTAACATATATTTCTTTCTCCATGGCAGTTTTATCTGTATGCATTATCTTTGTTTCTGCTATGTTAAGATATAAGTTGTGATTTTCACTATTCAATTGTGTTAAGGCAATTAGGTTTTCTATACCATTCTGTGTTGTGGATAGCAATACTGTATCATCAGCATACCGAATCTCAGGTATGTCATGACCACCGATATTTAGGGCATCATATAGCTCCCTGTTTATATAATCTCTTACATTTCTCATTATATTTTCGGCGTACAGGTTAAACAAATAGGGGTACAGCACACATCCCTGACGGACTCCTTACTTGATGGCAAACCAATCTGATGTATCGACATCTATTCGAACCGCTGCTTGTTGGTCTAGATAGAGCATTCTTAAGAGTTGTATTCCATTCCATCATGTGCCATGCCGATAAGCGTGGGCGGTCATGTTCTGCCATCTCACTCGACCACCAGAGTCATGGATCAGCTTTGTGTTCCTGTTTTGACCATGCCACGTGACCAAGCCATCCAGGTATTTACTTCTCGGTCTTCCCCTTGGACTCTCCTTCGATCTTGCCAGTCGTCACCAAGTTCTCCAATTCATTTCTTCTCATAACATGCCAAAAAAATTTGACTGTATGTCTAATGTCTCAAATCAGTTTACGATCTTCATTTGTTTCTTGAAGGACTTGTTCATTGGTTTTTCTGTCTGTCCATGGTATTCTTTGCATTTTCCTCAGAAACCACATTTCTGCCGCCATCAGATGTTTTTCAGCTTGACTGCTCATTGTCAAAGTTTCACATCCATACAAAAGAACAGGGTTTATGTAGCACCTCAACACTTTTTTTCTCATTTCAATTGATATATTTTTTATTGGTCAGTATGTTTATCATCTTGCAAAAGGCTACCTTTGCAATGGCAATTCTGGTTCTAATCTCTTCAAGACATCTCCCATCAGATGTTATGACAGTGCCGAGATAACTGTATCGATTCACTTGCTTAAGAATATGCCCATTTACTCGTATATCACATTGTGGTATTTCTTTCTTCCCAGTGACGACCATAATCTGTGTCTTCTTAATATTGAGTTGTATTACATGTGATGGAAAGACCCATATTCCTCAATATTTCCCAAAGTTTCTGATGTTGAACACAGTCAAATGCTTTTTAATAATTCACAAAACATGACAATAGGTTTACATTAAATTTTCTGCACTTCTCTATTATTAAACGCATGTTGAGAATGTGATCTCTTGTTTCTCTTCCTTGTCTAAATCCAGCTTGAACCACGTTAATTTTTTCGTCCATTTTCTTACGAAGTCTTCCCATTATGATTTTTAGTAGAATTTTACTTGCATGACTGATCAGGGCAACAGTTCTATAGTTGGTGCCAATGTGATAGATGTAGCAAATACAACTGAATTATACTTGGGCAGATTAGAAGTAGATTAGCAAAGGTTATTCCTGGAGATAAGTCTACTTCTGATATAAATCCTGTGTGAACTCTTGGAGATAGATTCTACTCATGATAAGGATCCAATGATAACTGATAAAATGATAACAAAGGGTTTAGAATACTTCGCCAACTTACTTGATACAACTTACCAAAATTGATGTTGATTTTTAAACAGTTCTACAGGGTGTAAAATACATTAGTATGTCATGTTACATAAAACACCTTCAAGAAATCGATCTCACTCAATGAGACACTTATTTGTTGTCTTATTTTAGGAAAGTTCCAATAGCCACCCTAGCTTCATCAGCATGTAGGCCTACAATACACTAGCTATCAAGACAAGACTATCCACCAGCAAAGAGGATAAGATAAAATTTGTTTTGCACTTAATAAATAATAGTGTAACCTGTTAGGCTTTTATAAGCACTGTTAAGTGGAGAAACACTTGATTAATTATAAGGCACTATGCATTTTATTCAGTGTTTAAAGAATGATGTCAGACAAGGTTGTGTATTGTCTCCTGATTTATTCTCATTGTACAGTGAACATACAATCAGATCTACAGAAAATATGCCAGGGATCCTGGTTGGTGGACATAATATAAATAACTTATGCTGATGACACTGTCTTGATAGCAACAAGTCAGAAGGATCTACAGGAAATGATAGATACAGTGGTTGTAGAAAGTGAAAAAATGGGCCTTAGTTTGAATAATAGAAAGACAGAAGTCATGGCGATATCAAAGATTGTGCCTAAATGTGCAACTGAAGCACAGGACATTATTTTGGGGCAAGTGCAGAAATTCAGATATCTAGGCGCATGGATAACATCAGATGGAAGATGCATCACTGAGATAAAGAGCAGAATAGGATAAGAAAAAACTGCATTCTATCAAATGAAGAATGTTTTGTGCAATACGTCACTGTATTTGAAAGTTAGAAAATGAGTTCTTGCATGTCATGTAGAACCAGTTTTAAAATATGGCTGCGAATCCTGGACAATTAGTAAACAGGCAAAAATATCCCTGGAAGCCTTAGTGATGTAGTTTTATAGAAGAATGCTGAAAATTAATTGGACAGAAAAAATGAGCAATAAGGATGTTTTAAGGGAAGCTAAGAGGCAGTCATCATTTTTTTGACCACATTATGAGAAGACAAAATCTGGAACATGTTGTGACAACCAGAAAGACTTGCAGAAAGAGAGAGAGAGGAAGACAGCATGAGAAGATTCTTGATAGTCTTGTGTCATGGCACGGAAGGGAGTCAACACACAAATTGATCCATGTTGTCAGGTATCGTAATTTGTGTAGAGGCATGATCACCCACGCCAGTCGGCATGGCACTAGATGATGACGATGCATTTTATGTCATTATGTAAACCTGTCATACTAATGAGGAATGCCTGTCCAGAACAGACAACTACACAGAATAATAAATGGTATTTGAAATGTATCACAGTTTTAGTGTTGACACTGATCATCATTCTTATTAAGCCTGAAAGTGGTTCCAAATTGCTGTATGTAGCCTGGGCGCAGTGTTGGGGTGAGCGCCCAACATTGCTTAAATACCCCAATGGCTCGTGAATACATAACCTCTGCAGCAAAAGTCCAACTCCTGGCCTTCACGTGGCGGAACTGTTTTAACTAACAGGAGAAGGGGCGACGGCGAGTATCTGGCGCCGGAAAATAACCAGTGTGCTCTAGATGTGTATACACATACATGCATGTGCAGACACGTGTGTGCGTGTGTACACATCTAAACTCGAGTGAGACCACAGTCTGCTCTAGCAAAGGAAAGGTGCTGAAGATGGAGGCAACCAGCCAGGAGGCGCACCACAGAAATCAGGATGCCACGCAATTACGCAAAATGGAATATGTCGACTGCTGCTAAACGTTATGGTGCTCGCCCTGCTTTGGACCCCCAGGCAGGTGCAGTGCCGGACCCTATGTCTCGAAAGGGTCCAACCCCAACTACTGGAGGTCCTTCTCAGATGTCCTGTGGAGCCAGGGGACATGAGAATAGAACAGCTGGCCATACTAAACTAAGACTTAAAATAATGCACTGGAATGCGGAGGGAGTCAGCAACAAAAAAGTAGAATTAGAAAACATCCTGGACAAAGAAAAAGTAAGCATATGTTGCTTGCAAGAAACTCACCTCAACGAAAATATAGCCTTCAAAATCAGAGGCTACCAGTGTTACCGATCTGACCGAAAGGACAGGCGAAAAGGTGGGATACTTACCCTTGTAAAAAATAACATCACTGCTTCCCAAATCGAAGTCTATATGGAAGGGGCTGAGTATCAGACACTTAAACTTAAAACAGGCTATACAGACCTACATCTGATCAATTACTACTGTCCAAGTGACAGTCCACAGGCACTGGACACACTACCATTAACAGAAAAAATGATTGTGTGCGGCGATTTCAACAGCCACTCGCAGAGTTGGGGCTATGATCACATGGACCAGAGAGGAGAGAGACTGGAAGACTGGCAGGATGAGAATAGATTCATCTTGGTTAACAAGCCGTCCGACCCACATACTTTCTACTCGAGATCATGGCACTCTACAACTACACCTGACCTGGCTTTTCATTCACCAGACCTGGAATGGAACATTACACGAATTGTTGGGAAACAACTAGGTGGCAGTGACCATCGACCAGTCTTTCTAACTGTAGAAAATGAGCTTGTAAGTGAAAGCAGCACCCTCTCGAGGTGGAACTACAAGAAAGCAGACTGGGCAGTGTACAAGCATCGCACCAGCATACTGGTTAGAAACCTGAACACTGAGAAAGACATAAATAAAGTAGTTGAAGAGTTTGGGGAATGCATACTACAGGCAGCGCGAGAAACAGTACCAAGAGGAGCCCGTAAACAATATAAACCCTACTGGAGTAGTGAACTGGAACAGTTGAATAATGATGTGGAAGTATGTAGAACGCAAGCAGAGGCCACACCCAGCCAAGAGCACCACAATAAATTCCAGCATGCAAAAGCCAAATTTCAAAGGGCCAAGCTGCAGGCTAGACGGAAAAGCAGTCTCTGAACTTTGAAAGAGACACAAGGAAATTGTGGAAGCTAATAAAACAACTCAACGATGAGGGCACAGGGAGAAACTCAAATATTGCACTACATAAAGATGGAAACATCTTAACAAGAAAGCAAGCAGCTGACCATTTTGCGGACTCATTCGCACAAGATAACAATATCAAAATCAGTCCAGAGAAACAACAAGAGATTCAAGAGAAACGGCAACATACAGGACAGAAGGAAATAGTACATGAGGTTCTGGAGGCACTCATCACAATCAGCGAACTGGAGCTAGCCATATCAAAACTGAAAATGAGAAAGTCACCAGGAGCTGATGGTATCTCCAATGAAATGATCAGGAACCTAGCAACAGAGGCCAAAGCAAAGCTGTTGCAGATCTTCAATAACAGTTGGACCTTAGGCAGTGTTCCACAAGCCTGGAGAGAAGCAATCATGATACCCCTCCTAAAATCAGGGAAAGATAGTTCCATTGCCTCTAGCTACAGACCAATTAGCCTCACCAGCTGTCTCTGCAAAACACTGGAGCGCATCATCAATCACAGACTGCAGTGGTACATTGAAAGTAAAAACATCCTTGTGCCACAGCAGGCTGGCTTTAGGCAGTGCTACTCTACGGAAGATCAGACAACCTACCTCTCTCAAGAAATTGGGGATGCATTCCAAGAGAAGAAGCTGGTGCTTGCGGCATGGATAGATTTTAAGAAAGCCTTTGACAAAGTCTGGAAAGAAGGTCTGATGGATAAACTGAGAAACTGCAAAGTCAATGGAAGAATGTACAAATGAGTGAAAGCATATTTGCACAACAGAAGAGCCAGAGTACAGATAGAAGGACTAAAGAGCAAGAAAGTACTACTGCGTCACGGAGTTCCCCAGGGCGGAGTATTGTCCCCCACACTCTTTCTAATCTTCATCAATGATCTCGTTGCTAATCTACTGCATGGAATTAAAGCCGCAATGTATGCCGATGACCTGGTTCTATGGAGCACAAATGAACATGCATCAGTGGCCACCAGATTACTACAAAGAGCTGTAGATACATTTGTTGCATGGGCAAATAGATGGTGTGTCAGCATAAACACTGACAAGTGCAGCACCACCCTATTTACCCTCTCTCCAAAAAAGGCAGGGACCATCCAGATAAATGGAACACCCCTACGAGAAGATAAAGAACCAACATACCTTGGAGTAACATTTGATGGCAGGCTGGAGAAAGCACATCAACAAAGCAGTAGCAAAAGCCAGAAGGAAAATAGCCATCCTGAGAAAGCTAAGTGGAACCACATGGGGAGCCAGTGGGAAAATACTTAGCAAAGTTTATCAACAGAGCATACGACCACACCTGGAATACGGGTCAACTGCATGGTGTTGGGCAGCAAAAACCACACTACAAGAGCTGGACAAAGTGCAAAATCAAGCACTTAGAGTCACCACAGGAGGGATGAGATCAACCCCTATAGTGGAAATGGAGAAGATGGGGAGGACACAAGCACTGAGTGAGCGCAGAGATACGAAAACGCTAATACAAGCAGAAAAGTTCCTCAGCTTGCCAGGCCACCCTATGAAGAACAGATTTGAAAACCTAGCTATGGGGCGGTTGAAAAGAAGTAGTTTTATCCACCAGGCCAAACGACTCTGCAGAGAAACCACCGATCTGCCCACAGTTGGAATACCCCTAACAACTATTCCAGAGCGAACTCCATGGAAAGATGAGCATAGACTATCATTACAAATCCAGACAAAAGTGAGAGGAATATTTGACAAGGAAGATCAGAACAGTGTGCAGCGCAGAACAGCCACTCTTAGCTTCCTTAATGAAGAATACCCACAGGACCTCTGGATCCGAGCCTACACAGATGGGTCAGCACAAAATGCTGTTCGAAATGGAGGAGCGGGAGTGTACATAGAATACCCAAATAATACCAGGGACACAGCTAGAGTACCGACAGGAAAGTACTGCCATAACTACGATGCTGAAATTGAGGCAATCAAGATAGCAACAGAGAAAATACTAAATACCAGCAATGGTACACAACCTGTGGTGCTATTGACAGATGCAAAATCAGTACTCGAGGCGCTCCTGTCTGGGAAATTGCCAGTACTAAGGACACTACTTTCTGAACTTAGCAGTCAGCATAAGGTCACCATACAGTGGATACCATCCCACTGTGGAGTACCCGGGAACGACAGAGCTGATCAATTGGCTAAGGAAGGAGCCAAAGAAGAACAGCCTGATGCGCCTGTAACATACCACCAAAAGAAAAGAATGATCAAATCAGTCAGAAAGCCACCAAAACCTGCTCAAGATGACTACCACGTTATGGATAGACCAGAACAAGTCATTATTCTGCGCCTCAGAACAGGGCACAATAGATTACGCAACCACATGTATAAAAAATTCAAGATTGGTGAAACAGCCATGTGTACATGTGGATTGGCGTCGCAGACAGCAGAGCACATACTCCAAGACTGCCCAAAATATAACATATCTAGGCAAACCTTCTGGCCTAGAGAGACGACAGTGGAAGATAAACTCTATGGACCGCTGTGTGAACTGAAAAAGACAGTTCAATTCATACAAGAGACAGCACTGCAGTTATAGACATATTTCAAGCGAACGAAAGAAGAAGAAGAAGAAGCCTGAAAGTGCAAAATATGATAAAATAATCACAATTACAGCATATGAAGCTGAAAAAATGTCATACTTGTTTTGTGGAACAAAAAGTGACATAAGTACTAACAAATATGCATCTATATAAGCAATGCTCATCATGATAAACAAGGTCATATTTCATCTTCATCTTCATCCCGGGACATGCGGGAGTCGAGGGAAATGAACAAGCTGACAAACTGGCTGGCTCTGCACCCCCTGTAGATGGCCAGCCCATAGATCGTGCCGATGTTATTAACATCCTTAAAGATATGGCGAGAACAGAGGACTTTGACGTCAGTGATTCCACATCACTGTCCAGGATGAAAGACCTGGGCGTAAGAATCAGCACAGCTAGACGCGAGAGGTACATCGGGAAAACAAAGCGCCTCGTCAACCAACACAGAACTGGCACTATTAGCCACCGGACTCTGATGCATATGCTGGGGGGAGGATCTGAGCACCTATGGTCATGTCCGGAGTGCAATGAAGATACCCCGACTGATAACTGATAACTGAAGGTCATATTTAAACTGTTTCATCAAGCCTTGGCCAAAAACAGTCATTTTCAACAGGGATTATTTTCAAGTGTACCTTCCCAAGTTATTAACTGCCCCTAGTCTACCTATAAGGCAGCATGATTTGCGTCCCCATAGGCCTGGTGAACTGTCAAACTTGGAAGACTGCCATTAGCTACATTACCATCAACAAAGTTCTTGGAGTCTTTGGAGCATGCAGGTCACTCTATCGCTTCAAGGCAGATGCACTGAAGAGGTGTAGCAATATTTCATACCTTTAATCTAAGAGAATTTATTCACATTTCTCAAGGAAAAATTGTTTGAATTAAGTCACCAAGAAGCATAGTCTACTGCTGTACAAGAATAACATAGAAGTTATATGATATTGACTAAAGTAAATTACCTTCAGACACCAGTTAACTGATTCTCTGCCATGAATTGAAAGGCCAGTTCAATGGAACGGTTTTGGCACCCGTGTACCGATAGGTCAGCTGGGTATAGACAGTGCATTATTTGTTCCAGTTCTCTTATTTTCCGCAAGTTTTAGTGCTCCGGTAAATTAAAATTTACATACAGAAAGATTTCGCTTCCGCCAGTGTGAAACAAGGCGCTGGGATCCATTTTTTAAAAGTGGAAAACGAGTGTTTAGTAGTTTGTTTTGACTTTTTTTTTACAAATGGCAATGCCTTCTAGTTTGCGGCCTCGTGGACTTATATCATATCAAGCAAGATTGTTGTTTGAAATGATTTTAGATTATAGTGATTACGATTTGAACGAAGATTCTGATAGTAGTATTAGTAGTGAGTCTAAAGTTTTAGCCCGTGGTGATAGGGAAACCAACAATAACAGTGGAAGTTTGTCATCAACTGATGTGTCTGACAATGAATATCAGGATGTGAGAATTACTACTAAGCGCAAAGGAAAGCAAACAGTACAAAAGAATAATAAATTTGGAGGTATAAACTCTTTAATTTTACCTACCACAAGTAGGCTTAGCAGTATTGTAAATAATAATAAACAGAAATGTGTATATATTAATTGTCAATCTATTGAGAACAAATCTGCCAAGTGTTTTCCTGATTTTCTCAATTTTGTGTGAAAAAGACATGCTTAAAAATATACAGCAAAACTTCTTTTTTGATGGTTTTAAGGAGCAATTTTTATTATATTGTTGAAGACAAGTGGTGTGTTTATCATTATTCAGTAAATTAAACAGGATTATAACCAGTAGATTATAAATAACGCCTTGGTAAGTGCAATTTAAAAAATAATTTTCACCTCTTTAATTTCAAATGATTTTACAAATTATATTATTTTTAAATATTATTTCTAACCTATAACAATAGTAGCAATACTAACATGTTCCTTGTGCAATCCTCTTTAATTTGATATAAAATACAATATATCTGCTACCATTGTAACAATTTTAAAATCATTATTATGACACATCCCTACTTCTCATTTTCTGCCATGAATTTCTGTTTGGTCACGACTGCCATGACGCTACTTTCAAATAACTCTCTAACTTTCAACAGGAAACAATAGGCTCGTTCTTTAACAAAACTCCAACAGCGCCTTTGGATTCAACCAGAAGAAGAAATAAGCTCGAGTCGCAGACATACGTAATGAAACATCAAACGCTGTTTATTGTTTTCTGACAGCTCATCGATTTTGCCTGGCAACAGAATAATAATAATAATGTTTTGCGTATCCTTTTACAGGACTTAGCTGTCAACAGCAGCATCTTTCAGCTGTCTGTTGATCTCTTGGCAAGATTACGCTCAGTAGTTTGCCATTGCTTTCTGAGCGGCCGGCTCAGTATCCGCAAGTCACGAGCGGGGGTCGAACCACCTCAGTTCTCGCTCCGCTGCGAGATAAACGGGATTACAGAAAGAAAGTGTTGTAACCCCACAGCCAGAGAGACCGGCAACAGAATAATACTTCTATGTTTTACCGGGCCTGTGCTCACAGGGTGGGCGGTAAACTATATCAGTCTAATTCCCGCTGATTCCGAATTCCATCAAAATTCCTCAGCCGTTGGTTCATTCATTATCAGCATCATCTCCTATGAGTGTGTTCTCATATTCTTAACTTATTATTCAATCCACTTTGTCGATTTAACAATTGATTCGCCAGTCCGAATGTTTAAGCACAGCCTGCCATTCCAAACTCCAGTAAAGTCTGTTTGTTGTCTGGGGACGTCAGAATGACGTTTCTCTCTGCTGACAACTGGTATCCTAGATTTCTTTTAGCTTTTGGCTTCTAGGATTCTCTACTTATTTTTGTTGACGTCAATTGTGGGTATCAGCCCTATGGTAACGACCCACTTTTTGTTTGGCACAGAATCAGTTAAAGATGGAGAAGACATAGAATTTGACATGAGAGATATGTGGGGTACAAAACAGTAGGTGGAATAAAATGCTCTAGGCATCAATGATTATAAGTAAACATACAAACACTTGGAAACATCCAATTGTTCTGAACAAGTCATACACTCTGCACCATTTTATTAAATACTAGCTGACCTGGCCCGGCTTCGCCCAGTCCCTGGTGGGGAGCATCTCATTTAATTCATATAAGTCGTCATATAAGCTCCCGTTCCCATTCCCGACTATCTGTCTGTCTGTCTGTCTGACCGACCCAGCCGGGCTTCGCCCAGCCCCAGATGGGGAGCATCTAATTTAATTCATATAAGTAGTCATATAAGTTCCCATTCTTGACTGCCTGTCTGTCTGTCTGACCCGGCCCGGATTCGCCCAGTCCCTGGTGGGGAGCATCTCATTTAATTCATATAAGTCGTCATATAAGCTCCCGTTCCCGACTATCTGTCTGTCTGTCTGTTCCCATCAGGGACTGGGCGAAGCCGGGCCGGGTCAGCTAGTTCCCGTTCCCAAAGTGGGGAGTATCTCATGTAATTAATATTTATTGGTTGCAGTTAGAACAACCTTAGATAAACGAAGACCAACTTACAAAAAGCATTAGAAAGAGCACTTGAAAGAGCTTTACATCTTCCCCCAACAATTAACTTGGGTAAATGGAACGGCGACAGCAGCAGCAGCAGAAGAAGAAAAAGGAGGAGGATGGAGGTGGAGGAGGGAGGAGGAGGGATGAGTAGGGAGGAGGATGAGGAGGAGGGAGGAGGGAGGAGGAGGGAGGAGGAGGAGTAGAGGGAGGAGGAGGGAGGAGGAGGAAGGAGGAGGAGGGAGGAGGAGGAGAGGGAGAGGAGGGAGGAGGAAGAGGAGGAGGGAGGAGGAGGGAGAGGGAGGAGGGAGGAGGAGGAGTAGGGAGGAGGAGGGAGGAGGAGAGAGGAGGAGGAGGGAGGGGAGAGGAGGAGGAGGAGAGAGGAAGAGGGAGGAGGGAGGAGGAGGAGAGGAGGAGGAGGGAGGAGGAGAAGGGAGGAGGAGGGCAGAGGATGAGGGAGGAGGTAGAGGGAGGAGGAGGGAGGAGGGGGAGGAGAAGGAGGAGGGGAGGAGGAGGAGAGCGGAGGAGGAGGAGAGTGAGGAGGGGGAGGAGGTAGGAGGAGGAAGGAAGAGGAGGAGGAGGGAGGAGGAGGAGGAAGAGGATGGAGGAGGAAGAGGGTAGGAGGAGGAGGGGAGAGGAGGAGGAGGAGGGATTAGGAGGAGGGAGGAGGAGGTAGGAGGAGGGAGGAAGAGGGAGGAGGAGGAGGAAGAGGGAGGAGGAAGAGGAAGAGGGTAGGAGGAGGAGGAGAGGAGAGGAGGAGGGGGGAGGAGGAGACGGAGAGGAGGGAGGAGGAAGAGGAGGAAGAAGGAGGAGGGAGAGGGAGGAGGAGGAGGGAGGAAGAAGGAGGAGGAGGGAGGAGGAGAGAGGAGGAGGGAAGAGAGAGGAGGAGGAGGGAGGAGGAGAGAGGAAGAGGGAGGAGGCAAAAGAGGAGGAGGAAGGAGGAGAAGGGAGGAGGAGGAGGGAGGAAAGAGGAGGAGGAGGGAGGAAGAGGGAGGAGGGAGGAGGAGGAGAGGAGGAGGAGGGAGGAGGAGGGCAGAGGAGGAGGGAGGAGAAGGGAGGAGGAGGGAGGAGGTAGAGGGAGGAGGAGGAGAGGTTGGAGGAGAGGTTGGAGGAGGGGGAGAAGGGAGGAGGAGGAGGGAGGAGTAGGAGGGAGGAGGAGGGAGGAAGAGGAGGGAGAAAGAGGAGGGAGAAAGAGGAGGGAGGAGGAGGAGGGAGGAGGAGGAGGAGAGGGAGAGGAGGGATGAGGAAGAGGAGGAGGGAGGAGGAGGGAGAGGGAGGAGGGAGGAGGAGGAGGAGGAGATGGGAGGAGGGAGGAGGAGAGAGGAGGAGGAGGATGGAGGAGAGAGGAGGAGGAGGGAGGAGGAGAGAGGAAGAGGGAGGAGGGAGGAGGAGGAGAGGAGGAAAAGGGAGGAGGAGGGCAGAGGAGGAGGGAGGAGGAGAAGGGAGGAGGATGGAGGAGGTAGAGGGAGGAAGAGGGAGGAGGAGGAGAGGTTGGAGGAGGGGGAGAAGGGAGGAGGAGGGAGGAGGAGGAGAAAGGAGCGGAGGAGGGGAGGAGAGCGGAGGAGGAGGAGAGCGAGGAGGGGGAGGAGGTAGGAGGAGGGAGGAAGAGGAGGAGGGAGGAGGAAGAGGGAGGAGGAGGATGGAGGAGGAGGAGGAAGAGGGTAGGAGGAGGAGGGGAGAGGAGGAGGAGGGATTAGGAGGAGGGAGGAGGAGAGCGAGGAGGAGGGAGGAAGAGGGAGGAAGAGGGAGGAGGAGGAGGAAGAGGGTAGGAGGAGGAGGAGGGGAGAGGAGGAGGAGGAGGAGGGGGAGGAGGATTATAACGCATATGCCTGTAGATAACTGCAGCGAAAAGGTCCACCTATTTGAGAAATATGCAACAATTTTACATATATTGTCAGAGTCTCGAATGTTGCCGGTATGCAGGAACATCGTTACGCCCGCCAGGCGAGTATTAGTTACCTGCCCGCGAGGTTGCTGGCTGACGTGACAGCCAGCGGTCAGGCAAGGACAAAGCAAGACGCACGCAGTCCGCGCGCGTCCAGCCATAGAGGGCAAGCGCTTTGTGAGAGACAGGAGACAGCTTTGGGTACTCGGACCGGACTGACGTGTGGACGAGAGAAAGGCTTGTGTAGTTCTGTGCCCGAAAGTCGAGTGCTTGTATATCTTGTGAGATAGACTGTAAGCTGTGGGTTGTCTGTAAGTGTATTGATATATATTATTTATGTATTGTGATGATCATTCCATGCACAACTAGATCGTATTGCATGTGATTGGTAAATAAATCCATTGAACTACGTGTCGTTGTGTCTCAAGTCCAATCATGTTGTACTTGTACTTGCCTCACATGTGTTAGGTATAACGAGCCAGGTTTAAGACCCTGACAATATAGCAATTCTATTAGAAGTTATGTCCCCTCGCTATATATACATTATAATGTAAATTAAATATTAAATAATAAGAAGAAAATATGTTTGTACACTAAAAAAACTATGACAGTTGGCAGCACGGGAATGATTAGAAGACGTGTAGAAAATTTCATCTCAATCGGATGGACCATTCGCGAACGCATAAAGGACATACAGACAGACAGACATACATTCTATTTTATATATATAGATTACGCAGATTTAATAAAAAGTACCTGATCTGCTTCATTCAGTCGGTTGGGGTCTTTAGACACCAGGTTTGCTAAGTTCAGATATGCATTCAAATGACTTGGTGCTACTCTTGCTTGATATGATTTTCCTAAAAGAGAGAAAGATAATATATGTATATGTGAAATCATCACAAACCAGCACGAAAAAAGTATATTAATATAACTAATATAACTACAAATAGATATCAATTAATCAATCAAGTGTCATCTCCACAATGATGGTTAGTGTAGCTAGCCGCGGTTGGTGGGTAACCTATACTGCGGCTGACATACAACTAAAGTAAAAACAGGTAAAGCAAAAAAAGCATACCATATTTCCTTAACCATCAGAACTTGGAATGTATGCACCCTACTTGATAGAGACAATGCGTCATGCCCAGAGACATGAACAGCACTGATTGGGAGAGAGTTGGGCAGTTACAACATTGACATTGCAGCATTGGTAGCATTGGTAGGAAGATTGTATTGTAAAGTGCTTTCTTAGTAGTTACTGATACATGTTTGTTTTTGTTGCACCATCAAACTTGATTATACCCTTCATGCCTGCGGAAAAAGCCCAGGCTTGCCCGCCTCATCTTGCTTAAGATTAAGCGAGATGGTGTAAAAAATACACTTTGTATAAGTATGCATGTTACCCTAACTAGAAATTGTGTTTGGCTCAAGTTGGTTGAGCGAATTTGGTCGCACGGAAACAGCATGGAAACTTGGCCTGAACTGTCTATCTGCCAGACTGTATACTGTTTCCGGGTCTCTTTCTCAGCTTAACAGCAACCTGGCTGGACACAAACTGTTTCAGAGCCTGATAGAGGGAGCATTCTAAATTGTAAATATTGAATTGAGTAGTATTGGTTCTCTCTGGTTCTGGCTTGCGAATGCGGTTCATGAGCTGCTTACCAGGCGTTTGAAACTCAGTTGCGACCGATTTGTGCAGCAGACCATGTCACGTTGTGTTATAATGTGTTGGTATGTAAGCCGGTCGTTCAGAAAGCAATGGAAAACTACTGAACGTAAAACTTGCCTAGTACATCAACAGCAGCTGAAAAATGCTGGTGTTGACTGCAACGTCCTGCAAGGGATACGCAACATTAAAAAAAAAAGTATTGGTTCAAGTGAGACCACACATTGGGTTAATAGAAAGTCTAGCTCGGAGGACTGGGTATGTTGTAATTAATTATGTAAATATTTATTTATTTGTGTTTATGTCTGATAAATATATGTGCTGTGATCTTACATGACAGATCACACCAGAAGCGAAATCACAGAATATATTATGTGCACGGCCAAGGAGAGTCACAATGAAGGATCAATGCCTTATTAGAAAGGACGAATCACGTTGAGAGTAAATGGACAACTGCGAGTCGCAAAATTGAAGCCGACAGCAGACATAGGAAATTTGATACATGTGCTTGATATCAGCTGCGCGGGTTCACATAGGCCCAGAATGGGATACGTTCATTATATATAAGTAGTACGAGTAGAAATATTATTCTAATATCAATGTGATATTTGAATATTATGAAAAAGCGAGAGTTAAATTAATAAAAATAGCGTAGCGGCTAGAAACCATGCTGCGTGGATGACTCAATGTCATTCTTACGCAACATGGACTAGCATACTATACTTCCCTAGACTTGCCAATATAATAAATTGTGTAGCTGCTAGTCTATTGGGCTAGCTTTCTCCCAAGGGAATATCCCTATTAAATACTGATCATTCTAAATATGACTATCGTGAATGACTGTTAGTCACGAATCATGTTAGGTTCTCTTTGGGTTTTTCGTCTACATCTTTGTAAGAATATCGGGGTGTGGGATGAGAGTGCTGTGAACTATCAGCAAAACTAAAACTATAACAAAACTAAATAAATTTAGAGTAGGAACATGGAATGTTAGGACATTAAATGAGCTAGGAAAGTTAAACAATGTTCTAAGAGAAATGGAAAACATGAAAATGAATATACTAGGCATAAGTGAGATGAAATGGAAGGGATCTGGCAAAATTATAACCGACAAACGCACAATAATTTATTCTGGAGGGGACACACATGAAAAAGGTGTAGGAATAATATTTGATGAAAAAACAGCCAAATCTATGAATGGATACTGATGTATTTCAGATAGAGTTATAATAGTCAAAATCAAAGGCAAACCAATAGATATAAATATTATACAAGTGTATGCACCAACAACAAGCAGTAGTGATAAGAAATACAACACTTTTACGATGAAATATAAATGACAATAGCTCAAATTGGATCACAATAAATAAAAATAATACTGGGAAATTGTAATGCAAAAGTAGGAAAGGGAAAAATAGAGGATATAGTGGGGAATTACGGTTTAGGTACAAGAAATGAACGAGGAGAGAAACTAATAGAATGGGCAAATATTAATGATACGATAATTGGAAACACATGGTTTAAACACCATAAAAGACGACTATACACATGGAAAAGCCCCGATATGAAAATACGCAACCAAATTGACTAGATACTTATTAATAAAAGATTTAGAAATGCATTAATTAATGTAAAGACAATGCTTGGTGCTGACGGTAATAGTGATCATATACCACTATGTGGACAAATAAAAGTAAGATTAAAGAGAGGGGGAAAAATGGTTAAGACCTTGAGACTTAATAAAAAGGTTCTGAAAATAGATAAAGAACTGCAAGAACAATACAGAGTGACTGTGAAAAATAGGTACAATGCAATAGCTAAATTTTTTTTTGTTTTTTGCATATCCTTACAGGACATCGCTGTCAACACCAGCATCTTTCAGCTGTATGTTGATTTCTTGGCATGATTACGCTCAGTAGTTTGCCATTGCTTTCTGAGCGGCCGGCTAACATACCCCGTAAGTTACCGATGCGATTCGAACCACTGCTGATTCTCACCGTCATCACGTTACTGACGAGAGTATACGAGATTACGGAGAAAAGTCATAACCTCTAAGCCACGAAGCCGGCAATAGCTAAAATACAGAGTATAAATAAACAATGGGAAATGTTAAGGGACTCCATTCACCAAACTAGCAAAAAAAATATTACCAAAAGCCAAAAAAAATGGATGAATGAAGAAATCTTAATGCTGATGGACAAAACGAAACAGAATAAAAATGACAAACAAGAGTATGCTAAGATAAATAAAGAAATAAGAGATAAATGTGGGAAGGCAAAAGAAAGTTGGTTAAACGAGCAATGAAAAAAAAAAATTGAATTAAATTCCATTAAAGATAAAAAAAAGTATGCACAGACAAATCAGTGAGCTCACAGGAAGAAAAATAAAAATAAATACAGGGTGTTTGAAATCAAAAACAGGAAAGATATTATTGGAGGAAGGTGCTATAATGAAGAGGTGGAATGAGTATATAAGAGAATTATATAATGGAGAAAGGGAAGAATTAAAAGAAGAAAGTAACTTAGAAGGCCCACCTATTCTAAAAGAAGAAGTCGCTGACGCTATGAAACATATGAAGAAAGGAAAAACAGCTGGGCCAGATGAAATCACAGTAGAAGAATTAGAAGTACTGGGAGAATTTGGGGTAGATATATTAACGAAAATGCTGAATGATATTTACAACAGTGGATATTTACCAAGCGATATGCTAAAATATGTATTTATAGCAATACCAAAGAGACCAGGAGCAATTGAATGTGATGATTTTCATACAATTAACCTCATAAACCATGTTACTAAGCTTCTACTCAGAATTAGAATGAGAAGAACAAGAAAGAAAATAAAAATGGAAATTAGTGAAGACCAGTATGGTTTTATGGAAGGAAAGGGTACTAACAATGCAATATATATATTACGAACATTAACAGAAAGGTCAATAGAGAAACAGAGAGACACATATTTATGCTTCATAGATTATACTAAGGCATTTGATAAAGTAAAACATGATGAGCTGATTAAAATGTTGAAAGATATCAACACTGATGGTAAAGATTTAAGAATAATAAAGAATATGTACTGGAACCAAGTAGCAGCAATTAAAATGGGAAATAAAGAGGGTAGTTACGAACAGATAAAGCTAGGAGTACGACAGGGGTGTGTCTTGTCATCCGATCTCTTCTCCCTATACAGCGAAGTAATAATGAGAGAGATCAAAGAGAAACCAGGAATACTAATCGGAGGATATAATATAAACAATTTATGCTATGCAGATGACACAGTATTGGTGGTGGATAATGCAACAGACCTACAACAGTTATTGGACATTGTAGTATCAGAGAGTGCACAGAAAGGACTCTCCTTGAATATCAAGAAAACAGTAACAATGGTGATATCAAAGAAAATGGTGACACCAAAATGTGACATAGAAATAGAAGGGGACATTCTCAACCAAGTGGATAATTTTAAATACCTAGGGGCACTTATAACATCAGATGGAAAATGTACAACAGAGATTAAGAGCAGAATAGGGCAGGCAAAAGCCGCATTCCAGAAAATGAAGAGCATCTTATGCAATAAGTCGCTATAAATGAATGTAATAAAGAGAGTGCTAAAATGCTATATAGAACCAGTTTTGCTGTATGGCAATGAATCTTGGAATGTAAATGAACAAATTAGGAAGAACTTAGAAGCAACAGAGATGTGGTTTTTAAGATGAATGTTGCGAATTCCTTGGACTGCCAGAGTAACTAACCACGATTGCCTGAAAGAGGCTAATGAAACTAGAACACTATATACAACAATAAGAAAGAGACAAACAGCTTTCTTTGGTCATGTGATGAGAAGAGGGAAAAAAGTCACTTAAAAGTCGACAGGGTCGACTTCATTCCACCAGGTTTTTAATCCCATATGGCTCTGTCTCTTTCCACAGCGCAGAAAGCATCGCACAAAGCACAAACTCCGTAGCTCTAGCGACGACCCACAGAAGTCTCCAAAAAATTTCACTCGTGAACTGAAGGATACGGCCTGGAATCAAACCCACAACCTTTTGAGCCCGAGTCAAATGGCTTGACCACTTTGCCACGGAGACTCCCAAATGAGAGGTGATGAGAAGAGAGGTATTCGAGAACATCGTGATGATTGGAAAGATCAAGGGGAAGAGATGTAGGGGCAGACCAAGAGAAATGATGCTAGGTTGACTGAAATGGTGGCATGAAGGAATATCATAAGCAGAGTTGATCCAGAACACCAAAGACTGAGATCTGCGGAGAGACATGAACACCCATACCAGCTGGCAAGGCACTTGATGATGATAAACGATATAAGACAGATGCTAGCATCAGAGTTAAAAATGGGATGTAAAAAAATGGGAGTTGAAGTAAATACAGATCAGAGATGTCAGGGCCGTCAAGAAAGATGGACACATATGATTATTCTATTGAGATATTTTAAATGCAGAGCAGAGTACCTATGTGATTAACTTAAATTATAAGTAAAATTAAACGGCTAAGATCAGCACAGCAATAGTGGTCTGGGCTGGACATGCTTTTTAAGACACCATAATATGAATTGGAGTTAAAAGTTTATTGGGAACAGATTACTATTTTAAAGTCCACGATTTTAAATCAATTTTCAACACTATAGTGAATACTATATATGCTATCAGCTGCCGAATCTCGTGGAGTTGTGTTTCTTACGTGGGTATACGGGATTACAAACAGCATCCTTAACCCCTTCGCCATACATATTGTGTGTATGTGCATGCATGTGTATGTGTGTGTGTGTCTATCTGATAGAATGACTTAACTGATTCTCTGCTGCAGACCGATAGGTCGGTTCCATGGAACTATTTTGGCACCAGCAAACCGACCTATCGGCTCGGTATATATAGTGCATTTATTGATCCATTTCTTCTTTTTAGTCCACAACATTTAGTGTCCCATTGAATTAAACTTTACAACGAAAGATTTCGCTTCCTCCCATGTGCAAGAGCATGCTAGGCCCCATTTCTTGTTTAGGAGAAATTGAGTTTGGTGTGATTCAAAATAATTGTTGTGATTCGAAATTCGAAGTGACAATACCTTCTAGTTCTGGACCTCATATATTTTAATAAAATTACCGTTTTAAACAATTTTATATTATAGTTATTGTGATGTAAAGGACTTTGTGAAAGATTCTAAAACTTATACCACATGCAGTATTCAGTTAATTTAGAAGACGGTCATAATTTCAAAAGAAATCTAAAAGTGAAAGTTCCTCATATTATGATGGCAAATGCCGACTTATGCTTGCGCTAATAGGCCACACTTGTGCCACTAAGTTTACTTTGCCTATCACAAAGTATTTAAGGAGTATTTAAATAATTAAATTTAGAAGAATAATAATTATAACTAGATAGAAAATAGTGTTTATTTTGTTTCTCAGTACTCTAATCCTCAGTAATCTGCCTGGTGTGTTCCTGACATTTTCCATTTTGTGTGAACATTATGTGCTTCAAAGTAATATGTTTTAATTATGTTTTATTGGTGTTGTGCTGCAGTTCTTGTGATATTATTGAACAAAAGTGGTGTATGTAACAATATTCAGCAAATTTAACTGGATTAGCTGCTGTGGATACAAAATAAAGCCTTGGTAAGAGAAATTTTTAAATATTGTTTACCTTTTTAATTTTAATTGTTATTACTAAGCCTCTCATTACTGTCATAATATTTCAAACCAATCAATTAATTATTAACACAATCATATTTCCTGTGCAATCTTCTTTAATTTAATATCTTCTTCTTCTTCAGCGTTCCGAGCCATTGAGGTTCTTTGCTGCAGATACAATCCGTCTCCATTCATCTCTCTGGTTGACCTTCTCTTGCCAGTCGTTGATTCTAAGTGCTTGTAGGTCTGTATGTGTATTATCTCTCCACCGTCTTCTTGGTCTACCTCGGGGTCTACGGTAATTTATTTCCTGAGTGTAAGCGAGTTTTGTTTCCCTATTGTCTTCCATTCTTTCTATACGCCACAGCCATTGTAGTCTATTAGCCTTCATGATACCAGTGATTAGCGGGGACTTAAACAGATTATAAATGTCTTTGTTACTTCTTCTTTTCCTTTTGCTCAATGGTCTGTAATTTTATAGATGTCAGGTAGGTAAAATGGCGACGACGTGATGAGTTTATTCTTCGGGACAACGCTGTTTTAGTGTTGTCCTGTGGATTATTTGGTGTTATTTTGTATTCGTTTATTGGAAGTGTTCAAAAGAAGTTGGATGAAATTATGAGGGCATCCGACAGATAGTTATGGTCTCAAGTTTCGCGACGGTAGGCAGAAGATCTCTTTCACGAGACAATGGCTTCGGTCAACTGGCCAGTACGGTCACTGCCAGGAAGGAAAGCAATGGCAAACTACCTTCTTTAAAAGTGCCTAGTTCATTATGATTCACTTAAAGACAGATCATTACAAGACAAGGACAGAGACATTAAAATTAGCAACATGGAACGTTAGAACGTTAAACGACGACAAAAAATTAGAAAACATCAAACAAGAAATGGAAAGAGAGAAAATTTATATTTTAGGGATGTGCGAAACAAGATGGACAGGAGCAGTCATCAAGATAGATGAAGATTTTAAGATTATTTATTCTGGAGGAGAAAATCAACAAAGGGGGGTAGCAATTATTTTGGACCGGCAAACATCAAAATCTGTTCAAGGATATTGGGCCGTGTCAGACAGAGTTTTACTAGTTAAATTAAAAGCGGCAGACGTTTTGAGATAAATGTTATGTTATTCAAGTATATGCCCAACAGGAGAATTCAGTGAAGATAGTGTCGAAGAATTTTACAATGACATAGAGTCTGCTTTAAAGAAATGTAAACATTCAGAAATAAACATCATAACAGGGGACTTCAATGCAGAAGTAGGAAATCAAGGTGATAGATACACAGTAGGAAACCATGGTTTAGGAGACAGAAATGAAAGAGGATACAGACTTGTAGAGTGGGCAAAAGAGCAGGAAATGATTGTAGGAAACACATAGTTTAAGCAACACCCAAGAAAATGATGGACAGGGAGGAGTCCTGATAGCAGGTTTAGAAACCAGACTGATTACATTTTGATTAGCATAAGATTTAGAAATGCGCTAACAATAAAAAAAACAGTTCCCATTGCTGATTGTTATAGTGACCACAGATTACTTACAGGAACATTGAGGATAAAGTTGAAGAAAGTCAAGTATAAAACAGGAAACACTAAATATGATTTGTATACATTGAGTAACGACAAGGAAATACAAAACAAATTCAACATAGAAGTACAGAGCAGATTTGATATATTGTCTGATCTAAAGATCCTATTCCAGGATGTGGATGATCAATGGGAAATGTTGAAGAATTCAATCAGTTTGGCTGCAGAAACTATTCCAAAATTAAAGGTGGGTCATAAGAAATGGATGACTGAAGAAATTTTACAACTAATGGAAACATGAAGACTCAACAAAAATAATTCTGCCAAATATGAAGAAATTCACAGACAAGTCAGAATATTATGTAAGGAGGCAAAAGAAGCATGGCTTGAGAAAACTGCTTAGAAATTGAAAATCAACACAAAAGTCAAAATACCAAATTAGTGCACAAAAGAACTCAGGAACTTACTAATACAAGAACAAGTACATCAGCAGGCTGTCTAAAAACTAAAGATGGCAAAATCATAACAGAAAAAGATCAGATTGTACATGTACGATCAGACTATGTGAAAAACTGTATGATGATAACAGAGATGAACAGTATGATATTCGATTTAATAATGAAGGACGACCAATTTTGAAGATGGAGGTTCGAGATGTTCTTAAACATATGAAAGCTGGCAAGGCCCCGGTTCAGATAATATCACAACAGAAATGATTAAAGCTTTAGAAGAATATGGAATAGATCAAGTCACCAGACTGCTGAACTCATTATATGATACAGGAGATATACCTTCTGAATTATGTAATTCTGTATTTATTGCAATCCCAAAGAAATCTGGGGCCTTGGAATGTGATCAACATAGAGCAATTAGTATAATGAGTCACATCACAAAGATTTTGCTACGAATTATCATGCAAAGAGTGAGGAAAAAAATGCAACCTGAAATAGGGGAAGAACAATGTGGGTTTGTAGAAGGAAAGGGTACAGTAAATGCTGTTATGCTGCGTTCAGTTATTGAATGTTCTATAGAAGTAAACAAAGATATACATCTTTACTTTATTGACTACACAAAGGCTTTCGATAGAGTAAGACATGTCAACATAGTAGATATGCTTGCAGATCTACTACAAATTGATGGGAAAGACATTAGACATATAAAAAAAACATATATTGGAAACAACAAGCTGCCATAAGGATTGATAATGAAGTGGGACAATATCAGCTTATTAAGAGAGGCGTTAGGCAGGGATGTGTAATGTCTCCAGATCTTTTTTCCCTACACAGTGAAAATATTTTCAGAAATGTAGAAGATATAAATGGAATCAACATTGGAGGATGAAACATCAATAACATTAGATATGCAGATGATACAGTATTGATTGCAGACAATGAGCAGGATCTGCAACAATTAGTAGATGCGGTTGTTGCACACAGTGAACAACTGGGATTAGAATTAAATTGTAAAAAGACACAGATTATGTTATGGTCGTCACTAGGAAGAACGAAATACCACAATGTAATATACAAGTAAATGGGAATATTCTTCAACAAGTGAATCGGTACAATTATCTTGGAACAGTCATAACATCTGATGGGAGATGCCATGTAGAGATTAGAACAAGAATCGCCATGGTGAAAGTAGCCTTTAGCAAGATGAAAAACATACTGATCAATAAAAAGATGTCAATTGAAATGAGAAAAAGAGTGTTGAGGTGCTACATAAAACCTGTTCTTTTGTATGGATGTGAAACTTTGACAATGAGCAGTCAAGCTGAAAAACATCTGATGGCGGCAGAAATGTGGTTTCTGAGGAAAATGCGGAGAGTACCATGGACAGACAGAAAAACCAATGACCAGTACTACAGGAGACAAATGAAAATCGTAAATTGATTAGAGAAATTAGACATACAGTCAAAATTTTTTGGACATGTTATGAGAAGAAATGGATTGGAGAACTTAGTGACAACTGGCAAGATCGAAGGGAACAGACCAAGGGGAAGACCGAGAGGTAAATACCTGGATGGCTTGACCACATGGCATGGTCAAGACAGGAACACTGAGCTGATCCACAACTCTGGTGATCGAGTGAAATGGCGAGTCATGACCGTCCATGCTTTCCGGCATGGCACATGATTGATTGATTGTTAGGTAGGTAAACTTTGGAGTTATTCAGGGAACCCCACAACACACATGGCTTGTCAGGAATCATTTCAGGACATTTGTCCTCATGCCACTGATATACTGTTCCCAATATCCTCTGATTACCTGTGCATGTTTCCTGTCTGTTGGAATCCACTCTATAAATGAGAATGTCATCTGTGAATTAGTCTAGGTCCTGTAAGTTGAATCTAGGCTACTTTCACTATGTAATGCTAAATAGTACAGTCCAGGATATATACACCTTGGTTCTGATTCCTGGTTATCTAATTAGAGTCCACTGATCTTTGCTGCCTCCTCTGCAACCATACATGTCTGTTTTGCAATTTCCAACCACCAAGGTGGTTGAATAAAGGGTATCCTTGTTGTCTTTGCTCTTGCACCTGTGTCTTGGCAAATAAATGAAACAGCTATTAGAACCTCTTGAGAGAATGAAGCCATTACCTTCTGGCCCAGACCATCTCAATCTTTCCTAGCACACTCGTGATCTCACTGAGGAAACATGCTGGGTGAAGTTTGTATCTTCAGCCATGCTACTGACTTAGTTACTATCATTACCTTCATGATTAAACTGCTCGTTGTCTACATAAAAAACACCACTGTCTTCCTTAACAGTTATCCCTCCAACTTAGGCTGTGAAAGACCAAGAGCTCTGCATATCCAGCAAAAGAGACAGATCTATTCATACTGGGAAGAATTTTCAAAAATCAATTCTTGAAATTCTGTCTCAATGACTATAGGGTTTTGTTGTTTGTATTCTCTGTCTAGTTCAATGCACACTGAAAAAGATGTACCGAACACTTCTAGCACTGGCAGCCATTCTTCATCAGATTCTATGTCCTCTAGTAAACACACCTGTTGAATAATGTCTTCGGCCTGACTTATTTAAAATTTTCCTCCTTTTATCCTGCGACCCTTTTTCTCTCTGGATCTCACTGTTAGGTGGATGTTATGTGTCAGTACTGACTCAAAGTTATGCACTTGCACAGCATATCCATGTTCTGTCCTTAATGGTTGGAAAATTAAGTAGATAGTGCATCACCTTGCAAGTCGTATCTTTTATCCACTTACATATGAGTCAGGATCGCTAGAGCAAACTCAAATTGCTGAAAGGACTAGGCCCTGGTATAAAAGACAGAGGTGGAGCAGTTCAGTTTGCCACAGCCATCACTCTCATCACAGTAAAAACTTTTTGAGCTTTGATGATCATGTGGTCTGTATCGGTAAAGGTTAGCCTTCAGTCAAACTGCACTCCTGTTCATGCCTTATTCATTAAGAGTACAACACATGGGAGATGACTGCTGTCTTTTTCAGCCAGTAATCAATGTTAAAGGGACCTAAGCACTAGAGATTAGCATGAAGTCAATAACACCATCAGTGTCCCCTGACCTGGATACTAACATGTGGGACAGCCATCATTCAACAACCTGATTTGTATTCAGTAACAGCTGGCACAGCACAATACCCTGCCTCAGAACAAATGCATCGTTTATGCTGATTAAAGAAACAGTCCTTTGATACTCAAGAGGACAGCCTAGGAGTAGTTCACTGAGAAAGCAGATATAGATACACTTGGTTTCCACAAATACAGGAAACAAGTAGATATGTAGATTTAATTTACAATGACATTTCTAGATGGTGCAATTCACCTACATGACATCTTCCTTTCTGGTAAGTATATAATTTTCCTCCACTAAATGATTGTCACAAGTAATCTAAACACTTATATTTAAACTCGCACATACATTTGGAAAAAAGTGCTTATAAACTATCGGTTTTCCATGCAGTTATTAGTGTTAACTTTCTTTCATAATTTCAAATCAATAAAGAGTATAATATTGAAGTAACTCTTAAACGGGCATGCTCGTTTAATAGTGTGATGTTCAGTTACTTCATTCTTTGAATGTGATCTGCGAATGTGAGATTAAACTTTAGATGAGAGGATGTTTTTATGATGACAAAACATTTGATAAATATGTCTAAATCAACAGAAGAAAACTTGTGAAAAAAAATTACAGAAATGGAAACCTCCGGACAGGCCTTAATTTGAGATGCTGTTGTCCTCATTTTTAAGTATGCTTTTCTACAAACTGGATCTAATTAATGAAAGTTAATGAGGATTTCAATGGAATAACCTCATCCGGTAAGGAGCATCATGCACTAAAGGTGATACTCTTCGCCTTGACAACAAGCAGCCTGACTATGGAGGTCATGGTATACTTAAGAAGTAGCCTCCCTGGAAACAGACTTTCACTCAGGCATGCTTTCTCAGTGACTCAATGAGTATACTAAGGAAGATCGAGATGCGTTAGACTCAAATACAGAGGGTTGAGTCTCTGAGAAGGTCAAGGGTGAAAAATAAATCAGCTTGATTTTTGTGTCAGGCAAAATGGATGTAACAGAAAATGAACAAACTGAGAGGCTTGGAGCTTGCTGTGAAAAGATGAGCTATATTCTGAATGCTCTCAGAGAGGCAGTGCAATTAAACAAATAAAGTGATAACTGTGAATCTGCAACATCAACCAAATTGCAAGAACATCAAATCTAAAGTGGTAAAGCCAGACAAAAACACCATTTAGGGGGGCCAAAGAAGAATAGTCGGTCAACAGAGAACTGGCATCATCAAATGCCACATACCGAGGGAGGTTATCAGGAGAGAATCTGAGCACTTATGAACTGAATGGTTCACCATGCAGTGAAAATAATCAGCCGGTTAACTAACCCAATCACCATCATGCTCCTATATGCAAATTAAATGTTTAAAATATCTAAAACACTGGTACATGGAATGTCAGAACTCGTATACATAATGTAAGGCTAGAAAACAAAAGAATGAAATGGTTAGACAAAATATCAATGCATTAGATATTTAAATACTATGGCCAGGTGCTGGTGAAAAGTATTTAAACACAGAATTATTTACTCAAGAGGAATGGAATCAAAAGAGGAGATGACATAATTTTGGATCAACAGAGTCCAAAAACAAAGGATTTCCAACAATCTCAGAAGCGTAATATTAGTGAAAGTCCATGACAAATCTTTGGATATTAATACAATACTGCCATATCGTAAGTCCTTCTTCGTTCATTCATTCATTCATTCAGTAGCATGTCCTTTGCAGAACCTTGCTCCCATAACAACCTTCCGGAAAACCTCTCAATCATAAGCAAGATGTCATACGTCCAATACACCCATATTGAGATCATCCTCCACATCCTGCACCCATCTTCTCTTTGGCCTTCCTCTTTCTCTCTTCCCAGGCATATACCCCTCCATTATTGTTCTCTCCAAACTTTCGTGACGTTTCAAGTGATCAAAATATTTCAATTTTCTTTGTTTTATCGTCTTTAGTAGCCAACCTTCTTCAATATTCAGCTCTTGAAGTATGGATGCATTTGTTCTTTTCTTTACCCAAGATATTCTTAGAACTCGTCTATAACATTTATATTCAAATGCATTTATGTGCTGTTCAGCTTATTTAGTTAGTGTCCAGGTCTCACAGGTGTATTTTGCAATGGGAAAGATGCATGCTCTTAAAAATCTAGTTTTTGTAGTTATGTCTGTCCCACTCCATAATTTATTCAGTTGTTTTAGTCTTTGAAGAGCAATTGTTAGTCGTCAATTAGTTTCTTTCATTGTCTCACCGTTGTTGGTAATCAATGACCCAAGATATTCAAAATTTTCCACCACCTCCAATCTTTCCTCATTAACATATATTTCTTTCTCCATAGTAGTTTTATCTGTATGTATTATCTTTGTTTTTGTTATGTTAAGATATAAGTTGTGATTTTCACTATTCAATTGAGTTGAGGCTATTAGGTTTTCTATACCATTTTGTGTTATGGAAAGCAGTACTGTATCATCAGCATACCGAATGTCTGGTATGTCATGACCACCGATATTTAGGGCATCATACAGCTCCCTGTTTATTTCAACTCTTACATTTCTCATTATATTCTCGGCATACCAGAGAGACGAATGGAGACGGATTGTATCAGCAGCAAAGAACCTCAATGGCTCGGAACGCTGAAGAAGAAGAAGATACAGGTTAAACAAATAGGGGGACAGCACACATCCCTGATGGACTCCTTGATTGATTTCAAACCAATCTGATGTCTCGCCATCTATTCTAACCGCTGCTTGCTGGTCTAGATAGCGCATTCTTATGAGTTGTATTACATGTGAATCACAGAGTTAGTTTAATTAAATATACATATTTATTATATTTTAATATAATCTAAATTCTGCACTTCAACTATTTACTTGCTCTCCAAGGTTTGTAACTTCTGTTCACTTTTGGAAATGAAAATATGTACACATAAACATGGAAAAGCAAGAAGACATAATCACAAATTAATTAATGTGGCAAGTTAGATAAAAAACAAAAAAGGCTTGGATATTGCAGGCCTTATCTCACTCAGACAAACAAACTCCCTTACTTTTAAAATGTACATTTACACATCTTTGTATTCATGTATAGCAATATTAGAATCCACTTGTCTTTTGTCTGTTGGTGAGGGCTATGTTACCATCAAAACATCCTCTCTGTAATTTGCGATTGTGATTTTTTTTTAAAGCCTGATCTTTGTCCTTGTTTCTGATTTTCATTTTGTTTTCAATGACAGCTTTTGCAAATGAAAAAGAAAAATGAAGTGAAATACATTCGTTGTCTTCTTCAGGTTCCTGGCCTGGAGCTGACATCGCTGATCATGACCCTCAAATCCTCGTTATCATCTGAGATTTTGATGAAGATGGTGTTACGTATTTTATTATTTTCTTTCCATAAGTCAAAATTTTCTGTGAAATAATGCATGTAGTAGGTTGCAATTAGTTCTGTGAAAGCAGTTATCATACAGGGTTAGTTAGCCACTCTGCTTATAATGGCATTCTTTGCCTAGATACATCATTTTTATCTCACAGCACCAGATTTGAAAAACTAAAGCATAGAACACATGGATTAAAATGTAATTATATTATTATAGTTATATTTTAAATGGATTACTATAATTATACCTTTGATTATGGGGGGAAAGAGACCAATGGCTTTTTCATATGCCTTCTCTGCCAATGCACTCTGATTAAGATTGACAAAAGTCCGACCAACATTAATGTGTGCTCCAATGTCATCAGGTTGAACACTGAAAATATTGAAATGTGTTAAAATTGTAATTTTTTCTGTTAGTCAAAGTTAAAACTGTAACTCAGAAAATATAAAACAATGCAACACTAATGTAGAATAAACTCAGAAAGAGATTGGGTTACTAAATTCCTTCCCAACTACCTACCCTTTTTTGACAATTTCCCCCAGAACCAGAACACTATAACCATTAACCATTACACCACCATGGCTCCATTCAAGCTTAATATGGATCTATTATAAAACAGCTTTTATGCTCATTAAAGTACTGGTGAAAACATTAAAGAGAGCAGATGAGTCTTAATATTACCTTGATGAATGCAATAAAATTTGAGTGATTAGATCATCATCATCATCAAGTGCCATGCCGACTGGCGTAGGCGTTCATGACTCCCCACAGATCTCGGTCTTTGGTTTTCTGGATCAACTCCACCGTTGATATTCTTCCATGCCACCATCGCAATCCGTCCAGCATAATTTTTCTTGGCCTGCCTCTGCCTCTCTTCCCCTTCACCTTTCCAGTTGTCACGATGTTCTCCAATGCCTCTCCTCTCATCACATGACCAACAAAAGTTGATTGCCTCTTTCTTATTGTTGTATATAATGTTCTAGTTTCATTAGCCTCTTTCAGGCATTCGTTGTTAGTTACTTTGGCAGTCCAAGTCCGGCATTTGATAAAGTAAAACATGATGAAATGATTAAAATATCTTCCAACATTTTAATCAGTTCATCATGTTTTACTTTATCAAATGCCCTAGTATAATCTATGAAGCACAAATATATGTCTTTCTTTGTCTCTATTGATCTTTCTAATAGCGTCCGTAATGTATATATTGCATTGTTTGTACCTTTTCCTTCCACAAATCCATACTGTTCTTCACTAATTTCCATTTTTATTTTCTTTCTTGTTCTTCTCATTATAATTCTGAGTAGAAGCTTAGTGACATGATTTATGAGGTTAATCGGGCACTCTCACGAAGTTTATACTTCACCTCGACACCGCAAGGTACAAGAGGAACATGATGAGATGAGATTAGATGAGATCGTACGAAAATCTTCACATTAAATTGCTACTGGTCTTTTTGGCATAAGTATAAACACAGATTTCAACATATCGCTTGGTATATAGCCACTCAAGTAAATATTCAACATTTGGGTTAATATATCTACTCCAAATCATCCCAACCAATCATTAGGTTTTGGGATGATGATGGAGACGGGCGGGCAAATAACAACACTGAAATATGAACGCAAATATCCAGCAGAAAGATGTAGCGAACATGCCATCTAGTACTCCAGGAAGATAAAGAAACAAGGGCAGTCTGCATTATGGAGAACAATCGGAAGATGAAGGTTTAACGCAGAGAAGGTGAGGAAAGTATACTGCATCAGAACTTGCCGGTCGATTGTCAAAAATAGGTCATGGCATCAGCACACACATAGCTCGGCATAAGTAACACGGTTACAATCAGGGGCGTAATGTAGTGTACAGAACGATGTACCGTATGAAATTTACTCGTCATTGATCAAAGTATAAGGATGGAATCGGACTCGACAGTTAACATTCAATATTTACCAATGATTATTTATTATATTTCACCGGCCCTCAAATTAACATGGGAACGGTGACGTTGTTATACTGTACAGACGATTGCCACCAATAAAGTTATATTTGACCGTGGTACGCCAGCGTTGCTTAACTCATTTTCATTAATATTGATTCTGGCTCCTGATGATCTGCAATGTTGTTTGACTGGACGGCGAGCGTAATACTAGAGGAAAGCGGCATAGCAGACATGGGTTAGCTCAAGGAACGGAGCCCTAACAACTAGAGGATGTGCCAGACGCCATTTGTCATATTATTGTGCCTTGATGTCAACATGGAAACAGCACTGACTCCAAGATATTACGACACATTCATCCCTAAACCGTGACCACGTTATATGTTTTCTACTCGTCATTTGTGTTTTGCATCAGTACCACTATGTTATGGAAGCTAATCATTCGTCACTATTCTGGACATTCATTTTAAATTTTATTGGATTGGTGCTATTAGTCAACATGTATAGTCTCCATGTCAGGAAAGTGAAAGACAGTGGAAATTTTAAGAAATCAATGGACCGACCATAGTAACGGATACGGCCAGTTAGTCATCGGAATATACATTGTGCAACAATATTTGGATCTTACTAACTCTTTTATGGACATTTGCTAGCAAGTATATGACGAGGGTTTACATTTTCTGCACTACAAATCTTTGTTCCCAAAATAGTAGGACGTCTGTAGCAGTCAGTCATGATTTACGGATACCAATTTGTTTTCGGACGTAAGTTTCAAATTTTGTTTGGAATCATATCGTCAACACCAAGATCTCCTGCAGCCAAGTGACAGCGCCAATCTTCAATTGACACCGGATCGGAAGAACAGGCCAGTCGAATTGTCTGTTGTTGTTTGTTTACGTTCTGTCCGGTTATTTAGAAATTATTTTTCGGAATAGCTCTCCATGGCCTGTTTGTCGACGTCGTAAATGTGCGGGCGGTTGGTAGGGCTACCTTTGTACCTGATAATTTTTTTTTGTCGGTACAAATGTACGTTCGGTGCTAACAGCGGCCAGATCGTTGCGAATATTTTATTGTAGCGATCTCACTGTTGTTTAGGACCTGTGTTGTTTCGTAAGAGTGTACATCTCTTGTTTCTATGTGTCATCTGTGTTTCTTTCTATGTACATAAATATGGTTGTTTACGCGAAAATTAGTCTATGTCTCTGGTAGTAGTTTTCATGTGTCCTGTGGTGTGATTTTCTTTTATATATATACAGTAACAGCACTTTGTCTGGAATATAATGTCATCGTGGTAAGGCGATATTAATTTCATCGTCGGACTTACTACATCGTTGGTCTCGAACACCGTCTTATAGCATTGTTAATCATATTGGCATTCTATTTAATCTGTTACTCTCCTTTTACGCATTTCCTTTCAACCTTCTACGTGATCTAGCATTACACACATACATATTTTGTTTCAGCTGTTAAGTTTACAGAATATAATTACACCATGTCCTCATTACAAGATTTTATGGATATGGGCGAGAAATCTGGATTGTCCAGTCATGAACTTAGAGCATGGACTAAACAGGAATTAAAAGGATTCCAGGCACAGCAACGAGAAGAAAGAGCAGCGGCCAAAGAAGCTAATTAATTACAAGCAGCTCGTGAAAAAGAAGCTAGAGAATTACAAGCAGCTAGTGGAAAAGAAGCTAGAGAATTACAAGCAGCTAGTGAAAAAGAAGCTAGAGAATTACCGGCAGCTCAATGTCAGGATCTCCCCACCAGATCTGCCGTGTCTTCATCATCGACGCCTGGCAATTATGGCCAGGTACGCCTGTGAGCGGAACTAACTATGCAGTGATGAGAACGGTCAGTTGTGGCACGTGTGGCACGGAGTCCACGCAGGGAGGCAACCTGACCAACGAGGACTCACTGCGGTTAGAAGGCAGACGGCCTCGGACTGTGGTACAGGACAGACGTGGATGGAATGTGTGCTCGTATAGCTTGTGTGAGTGAACGCTATTAGAGAGAACGCCTGTTTGAGTATAGAAGACTGTGCGCCTGGTACATAGTGGTGTAAGTGTATATTGATGCATTAAATGTATATATTGATTGTATAATGGCATCACCATTGTGGTTGTGCGATGCCTGTAGTGTTTGCGGCAGGTGAGAAGCGCGAATAAAGAGTTTATCATTGTATTCGCTGTGTGTCACGTATAGTCATTCTGTGACAGTGTTTGTATCACATCTGTTAGTTATTACGAGCCTGTGTGATCGCGAATGCAAGTTCCTGACACTCACGAGAAAGAGGCTTGAGAATTACAGGCAGCTCGTGAAAAGGAAGCTAGAGAATTACAGGCAGCGCTACAGAAAGAAAAATTAGCAGCAGAGAAAGAAATAAAAGAAAGAGAGCTTGTGACTCCTGGCAAACACATCTCCAACCTGCAATCTATACCATATCTCTAACAACTTGATTCGCATGTATACTAAATCCATACCATATCTCTGACAACCTGATTCACATGTATACTAAATATATACCACATCTATACCATATCTCTTACATACTTGGCACCTAAATACTGTTCATAACAACAACATCATCAAAATCAGCATCAAGTACCATGCCAACTGTGACGGGACAGCCCCGGCAGCATCATAAATACACAAGTTTGAAAGGAATTACAGAGCCCACAATATTTTTCTAAAATTCTCTAAAAGAATAAACGTTCCCCAGAAGAGGATAAAAACGTAAGAGAAAAATACAGAGTCACTTAAAGCCCGCACTATCATTTTTACTACATTGGTAGATCAAAGCAACGTCTGGTCTCTACATCTAAGAGATTTTCCCTTTGATGTTCTGATCAACCAGACATCGCGGAGCCAGTCAGTTGAGATTGAAATGTTAGTTTACAATTCTGGTTGCCACCCCAAAGGAGCAATTAGGACCAGATACTTAACACTTCACTGCAATACAGCGGCAAAGTAGGAACCCATGGCTGACACATTTCTGACAGCAACCAAGGAAGGCTTGTGTTAACCGCAGATGGGGATGTAGTTATGACGCAACGTCTATTGCATCACTAGCGAAGCATGTTTCATTGTTTCAGACATGCGGCAGAACATCGGTCAATTTGATTGACAGATGAAACTCCCCTTCACAGGAAAGGAGGAGGGGTGAGAAGAGTTTGGGACGTAATCCATCCCGTCATTGTACATGGGAAAATAGGTGGAGTTAATTAATAGGGGATATAGTAATTAGCCAACGTGAAAACTAGCCAGGGATGAAGAGAATAAAACTACATGCATGGCCAGCAAGACTTCAGACGCAAATTCACAATAGCATTCTTAGGATACCTACTGGAGAAATATTAACATTTTGTTCTGTTGGACTTCTGTACGAAGTCGTATGACAGGATTTCCTAGCTATAACCCAGGTAATACCATTACTCTGATTAGTTTGTTTGCTAGTCTGAAGGCTTGTGTAGTTTCCTGTTTCTACATATTCTCCCAAACTTTACACTGGTGGATTTTCTTTGTACTTAATGTTCCAGTTCTAGCTTTACTATTTCACTGAGAACTAGCTTCTTCTTTCATTCACCACTTGGTTGTCTGATTTGTTTTATGTGATAATTTGGAGAAATCCATTATCAAAGCTACATGAGCATGTGGCTTATGCATGTACAGGAGATACATTTAGATTCATCCTGTATGATGTTAAACATTGGGGAGACTGACTAATTAGGAGAAATTCCTGAGAGCTACCAGTCTCTTGATAGCGTCCAATTAACATTGATTATTTGGACCAACACTTTGAGTGCCTACCAAGATTGTGGGGAAACCACTTGGTTTGAGGAATGGCACCAGTTCACCTTGTCTGCATGATGTCTGCATGAGGACAGACATGACTTAGGACATTCAATATCCCAGACAGATTCAGGGAAGGCATTTAATGTTCGACAGGACTGTGCGACCAGCCCTTCCGACAAGACAGTATGAATGAATCAGAAAGGGAAAGAGTAAGTGAGGTGAACTTATATGGGAAACACCCCATTACATAAATGTATGTGATGATGTATGTTTTGAGCTATAGATGTTCTAAAGGGTTTTATGAATATATACATATATATTTATTTATTTAGAACTGATATATGTTTATGTAACATGCCATCATCTATCATCATACCATCATATATTATGACTTGAATGTATGTTTATATGAATGTATAGACATATGTGTTTGAGATGTGTAGACGTAGATACTACCCATCTCCGTTCGTTTCATTCCAGATCTCTTAGGAGCAATGGACAGTCAACAACCCATATCAGGAAGTGACTTAGCCTTGTGAGGGACCAATTTGGACTCCTTCAATCTGACAGTGAACTGCGTCTCACTGGGGGAAGCATGACCTATGTGCTTCTGAGCTTTTCAGCCAGATGAGTTACGTATACCATAATATAATCATCATCATCATATGATCATCAATAGCAATAATAAACACAGTTGTTGTATTTTAAAACTCAATTTGTCCGTATAATTCTAAATGTTTATAAATGTTTGTGTAGCGTAATCAAGTACACACATTTTGTATCATATGTGATGGGACAGCCCCGGCCGCATCCGAATTACACAAGTTTGAAAGGAATTAAAGAGCCCACAAGAATTATTCTATCATTCTCTAAGTAAAAGAATAATTGTTCACCAGAAAATAATCTAGTCCCCAACCAAGGAATAAGGAAAATCTAACAGATTGAAAACAAGAGAAAATTACATTTTGACCACGCACGCCCCATCATTTCTGTAATGCTAGGTCTGAGAAAGCTTTGATGTCCAGATCAAACGTAAAACCCAGACACCACGGCACCAGTCGGCGGGCGCTATCAAAGGTTGAAAACTCACTGTTTTCAGTTGATACATCGCGGAGCCAGTCAGTTGAGATTGACGTGTTAGTTTAGAATCCTGCGGTTGGAATGGGGACTGACTTCTAACACCTTACGGTTAACATGACCTAACGTGTAAACCAGCCACGGCAGAATGGGAAATAAGAGGGTCAGCCAGACCCGTCTGAAATAATACATGGCAGTGCTACTCAGGGGAAAACCCCATGTGATCCAAAGACGGCAATATAATGCAGGCCTAACACCTATCTATAAGTCCAGACATTGGGGAGACGGGACAACGTCTGAGTTGCCAACACAAAGGAGCAATTAGGACCAGATACTTAACACCTCACTGCAATACAGCGGCAAAGTAGGAACACATGGCTGACACACTATTGCCAGCAACCCAGGAAGGCGGGTGTTAATAGCCTATTGGAATGTAATGACGCAACTGCATTGCCGCCAAAGCATGTTTCATTGTTTCAGGCGTGGCGGGGCCTCGGTCCATTTAATTGAGAGATGAAACTACCCTTCACAGGAAAGGAGGAGGGGTGAGAAGAGTTTGGGACTTAATCCATCCCGTCATCGTACATGGAAAAATATGTGGAGTTAATTAATAGGGGATATATTAATTAGCCAACGTGAAAACTAGCCAGGGATGAAGAGAATAAAACTACATGCATGGCCAGCAAGACTTCAGACGCAAATTCACAATAGCATTCTTAGGATACCTACTGGAGAAATATTAACATTTCGTTCTGTTGGACTTCTGTACGAAGTCGTATGACAGGATTTCCTAGCTATAACCCAGGTAATACCATTATTCTGAGTTTGTCTGCTAGTATGAAGGCCTTATAGTTTCTTGTTTCTGTTTATTCTCCAAAACTTTACACTGGTGGATTTTCTTTGTACTTAATGTTCCAGTTCTAGCTTTACGATTTCACTGAGAACTATTTTCTTCTTTCATTCACTACTTGGTTGTCTGATTTGTTGTATGTGATAATTTGGAGAAATCCATTATCCAAGCTACATGAGCGTGTGGCTTATGCATGTACAGGAGATACATTTAGATTCATCCTGTATGATGTTAAACATTGGGGAGACTGACTACTTAGGAGAAATTCCTGAGAGCTACCAGTCTCTTGATAGCGTCCAATTAACATTGATTATTTGGACCAACACTTTGAGTGCCTACCAAGATTGTGGTGAAACCCACTTGGTTTGAGGAATGGCACCAGTTCACCTTGTCTGCATGATGTCTGCATGAGGACAGACATGACTTAGGACATTCAATATCCCAGACAGATTCAGGGAAGGCATTTAATGTTCGACAGGACTGTGCGACCAGCCCTTCCGACAAGACAGTATGAATGAATCAGAAAGGGAAAGAGTAAGTGAGGTGAACTTATATGGGAAACACTCCATTACATAAATGGAGGTGATTGTGTATGTTTTGAACTATAGATGTTCTAAATAGTTTTATGAATATATACATATATATTTATTTATTTAGAACTGATATATGTTTATGTAACATGCCATCATATATCATCATACCATCATATATTATGACTTGAATGTATGTTTATATGAATGTATAGACATATGTGTTTGAGATGTGTAGACGTAGATACTACCCATCTCCGTTCGTTTCATTCCAGATCTCTTAGGAGCAATGGACAGTCAACAACCCATATCCGGAAGTGACTTAGCCTTGTGAAGGGACCACTTTGGACTCCTTCAATCTGACAGTGAACTGCGTCTCACTGGGGGAAGCATGACCTATGTGACCTCTTAAGTTACGTATATTATAATCATCATCATCATCATATGATCATCAAGACTAGAAATAATAAACACAGTTGTTGTATTTTAAAACTCAATTTGTCCGTATAATTCTAAATATTTATAAATGTTTGTGTAGCGTAATCAAGTACACACATTTTGTATCATTTAGTTGGGGTTCGCACATATTGTCCAGAAGTGGGAATCTATGTCCGGGAGGTATCTTGCCTATGCAGTCATAAGTAACCAGATTACGTTGCATGTCTTAACTCCTCCTTTCTCACTTCTGGTGATACCAAGTACAGCCAAAACTATATAGATATATTCTATCTTCAACGAGCCACTTCTTGGCTGTTTTCTTGAGTATCAGGGACAGTGTCTTAATCAGCATAAAAGACATTTGTTCCACGTTTTCTCTCTGGGATCTGGGTGGTAATTAGTCCCTTCTGACAGAATTAGGGGATCTTAAACTGCATCCAGAACTAAACACCAGTAGAAGAAAATGATGTTGGCTAAGTGGTTGCCCCTCTGGGATCTAACCCCAGCCAGTTGGTGACATATTGGTCTGCTCGTCCGCTATAGAATCCGGGAGTAAACCCTAGAACACTTTGGTTCGCTCGCAAGGAACAAACCTATTTCAAATCGGTTAGACTGGTATTATTCTGGCTTTGCTCAGGGATAGAACCTAAGTCATTCTCACTTACAGTCTTAGCAGCATTAGTTAGTTATCATGTATTTCTAATGTAATAGCTTGCTCGATCGTAGGCAAGATTTTGACATATTAGGACTTCTTGTCCATGATAGAATCAGAGAATAAAGTCTAGACTATTGATTTTCATAAACCATTCTTTCATTCTTCACCCATTACATTTGCTAAGTTTTAACTTAGGAATTTGTTTCTAGGGAAGTCTGTAGAATTTAAATAACTTGTTAAAAAGTTAATAACGGATAATATATGAGTTAATTTACATCATTCACAACTGTAGAATTAATAATCACATTAATTAGTGATATTAATTAGTTTATTGATGATTTTCTTGATGATTTTTGACAACATGCTTTATCATTTGGTTTAATCATGAATAATTTGATAATGCTTAGTTAATTCAGTGTATGACGGACTGCTTTGCATCAACTTTCTCACTCAAATTCACTACTATCATTCTCATAGCAGTGTCTGTTCCTCTTGTCACTATCCTGCTCTAGCATAAATCTAACTAGCTCTGTGTAGGGTAATAATATAATTACTTGCCTGAGTTAAGCTGAGAAGAGATCATGGATGCACGCACAGATTTCTTAGAGTCCGCTAGAGGATGGGGCATAAGGCTCGGCTTAATAGGAGAGAAGCTAGAACTATTTATCAGAGATGAAATGGATTGGTGGGACAAAGAAGATGAACAAATGATGAAAAGACTTGCAGAATTAGAAGCAGATATGCGTCACAAAGCTGAAGAAGATGAGATTAAGAAGCAAATTGAAATTCTGAACGTCGAGGAATCTACCAGCTCGATTGAGGAAAAGCCAATCACTCAAGCCGAAACTCTGATAGAAAGCGGGGAAGCTGACCGTCACAAAGAAGAGGCATGCATTCCTTCGCAAATCCCCATGGCTCAGAAAAACAAAAACTTGCGCACAGAAAGGCAGATGCTTCCCTCGCCTATTCCTAAAAATATTAAAAATAAACGGAATAGGAATAAATGTACCAAGCGTTCGGTAAACAGTCACAAACGTGATAAATGTTTACACCGCAATGAAAGCGGATTAGCTGGCTTGGCAACCCAACAATCTCAGGAGCTTCCTAAGACTTCCCAAAGGAGAAAAATCCAGGAGGAGGAGGACCTGAGGAAAACTATTAAAGAGATCGAAGGCGAGACCTTACCCGACTCTTTTATTCCCTTCAGTTCAGAGAAACTAGGAGTGGAAATGAATTCAACTGAGACCGGAATGGATGTAAAACAGGATTCCATTGTTTCTCACGGTGTGGCCACACAAGATGAAATAATTATCAGTTTGAATTACTTATCTCAGGTGGGATATGACATTGAAAATGACATCCCACAACATTCACTTCTATTGGATTTGGAACAAGAAAACCAGACCAGGGAGAGAATACTTCAATTGGACTTGGCACAAGAGAGCCCGGCCATGGAGGAAAAACAAGACACGGAGGAGAATTCTTACGATGTCAGTATCTTGGAGTCTTTCACAAAGGAATTTCAAGATATACAAAGCATTCATGTAGATAGTACTACGGACTCTGATTCAGGGACGATACACATGTCTACTATCAACAAAGAAAATACTTCTTTGGACAAGATGAAGGTAATACCTATCATCAACACAGCTGAAGCTAACAGGGGATCACAAATGATGGACTCTGCAGCGGAACAAAACCGGAGCGGTTGGTATTCTCAACACTCAGGACCTTGTTTACCTTTCACTTCAACCAATGTGGGATGTGGAGAACAGCTGTTTATGTATACTTCTACAAGGAGTGATACAAATTCACAGTTCTTGGGGAACAACATGATTTCTCAAAGCTGGACAACTTCTACTAGCCTTATACTTTCAAACACAGATTCAAAATGGAACTCTGTTGAAGAGGAACTCACCTGGATAAAGAATTATCGAGGGAAGAAAACTCTAAAATCAGGAGGGAGTAAACGGACACCCTACCAAGAACGAGGCAAGTACGAGTTTAATGCACATCATAAAATTATGATGTTCAGCAAATTTCCTGCCAAAAGGAGGAGATTAAAGGATTTTATTATGATCTTTGGCCGACGGAGGAAAAGAAAATAGAGCAACATTACTGCGACCAACTCTTTTAAGAAAACACTGATGGCACTTCCTCTGCTGATAGGACAAGGGCCAGAAATTGAGTGGACAATAATAACAGTCTCTCTGCGGCGCAGGAGAATCTTGTTATACATTTTGCAATTTCCCGGCTGGGAAAAAGTAAAACCTCCAGAGGACAGGACATTACCGAGCAATAGCCCGGAAATCCGACACAACACCAGGAGCAAAGATTTGCAAGATTTATCCTGGAAGGATGGACATGGGATATTTCTTTTGACTCATAGAACATCCCACTGCCACAAAGAATATTGGGAACCCAGACTTGGAGGCAGTTCGAGAAGGGAGAGAACTTAGATACATTCTTGAATGCTGCCGAGGCTCTGTTATAGGCTTCATTAATGAACCTACCTAAATTGAGGAGCTATGTGACGGGACAGCCCCGGCAGCATCATAAATACACAAGTTTGAAAGGAATTACAGAGCCCACAATATTTTTCTAAAATTCTCTAAAAGAATAAACGTTCCCCAGAAGAGGATAAAAACGTAAGAGAAAAATACAGAGTCACTTAGAGCCCGCACTATCATTTTTACTACATTGGTAGATCAAAGCAACGTCTGGTCTCTACATCTAAGAGATTTTCCCTTTGATGTTCTGATCAACCAGACATCGCGGAGCCAGTCAGTTGAGATTGACATGTTAGTTTACAATTCTGGTTGCCACCCCAAAGGAGCAATTAGGACCAGATACTTAACACCTCACTGCAATACAGCGGCAAAGTAGGAACCCATGGCTGACACATTTCTGACAGCAACCAAGGAAGGCTTGTGTTAACCGCAGATGGGGATGTAGTTATGACGCAACGTCTATTGCATCGCTAGCGAAGCATGTTTCATTGTTTCAGACATGCGGCAGAACATCGGTCAATTTGATTGACAGATGAAACTACCCTTCACAGGAAAGGAGGAGGGGTGAGAAGAGTTTGGGACGTAATCCATCCCGTCATTGTACATGGGAAAATAGGTGGAGTTAATTAATAGGGGATATAGTAATTAGCCAACGTGAAAACTAGCCAGGGATGAAGAGAATAAAACTACATGCATGGCCAGCAAGACTTCAGACGCAAATTCACAATAGCATTCTTAGGATACCTACTGGAGAAATATTAACATTTCGTTCTGTTGGACTTCTGTACGAAGTCGTATGACAGGATTTCCTAGCTATAACCCAGGTAATACCATTACTCTGATTAGTTTGTTTGCTAGTCTGAAGGCTTGTGTAGTTTCCTGTTTCTACATATTCTCCCAAACTTTACACTGGTGGATTTTCTTTGTACTTAATGTTCCAGTTCTAGCTTTACTATTTCACTGAGAACTAGCTTCTTCTTTCATTCACCACTTGGTTGTCTGATTTGTTGTATGTGATAATTTGGAGAAATCCATTATCCAAGCTACATGAGCGTGTGGCTTATGCATGTACAGGAGATACATTTAGATTCATCCTGTATGATGTTAAACATTGGGGAGACTGACTAATTAGGAGAAATTCCTGAGAGCTACCAGTCTCTTGATAGCATCCAATTAACATTGATTATTTGGACCAACACTTTGAGTGCCTACCAAGATTGTGGGGAAACCACTTGGTTTGAGGAATGGCACCAGTTCACCTTGTCTGCATGATGTCTGCATGAGGACAGACATGACTTAGGACATTCAATATCCCAGACAGATTCAGGGAAGGCATTTAATGTTCGACAGGACTGTGCGACCAGCCCTTCCGACAAGACAGTATGAATGAATCAGAAAGGGAAAGAGTAAGTGAGGTGAACTTATATGGGAAACACCCCATTACATAAATGTATGTGATGATGTATGTTTTGAGCTATAGATGTTCTAAAGGGTTTTATGAATATATACATATATATTTATTTATTTAGAACTGATATATGTTTATGTAACATGCCATCATCTATCATCATACCATCATATATTATGACTTGAATGTATGTTTATATGAATGTATAGACATATGTGTTTGAGATGTGTAGACGTAGATACTACCCATCTCCGTTCGTTTCATTCCAGATCTCTTAGGAGCAATGGACAGTCAACAACCCATATCAGGAAGTGACTTAGCCTTGTGAGGGACCAATTTGGACTCCTTCAATCTGACAGTGAACTGTGTCTCACTGGGGGAAGCATGACCTATGTGCTTCTGAGCTTTTCAGCCAGATGAGTTACGTATACCATAATATAATCATCATCATCATATGATCATCAATAGCAATAATAAACACAGTTGTTGTATTTTAAAACTCAATTTGTCCGTATAATTCTAAATGTTTATAAATGTTTGTGTAGCGTAATTAAGTACACACATTTTGTATCATTTAGTGGGGGTTCACACATATTGTCGAGAAGTGGGAATCTATGTCCGGGAGGTACTTTGTCTATGCAGTCATAAGTAACCAGATTACGTTGCATGTCTTAACTCCTCCTTTCTCCCTTCTGGTGATACCAAGTACAGCCAAAACTATATAGATATATTCTATCTTCAACGAGCCACTTCTTCGCTGTTTTCTTGAGTATCAGGGACAGTGTCTTAAATCAGCATAACAGACATTTGTTCCACGTTTTCTCTCTGGGATCTGGGGTGTTAATTAGTCCCTTCTGACAGAGTTAGGGGATCTTAAACTGCATCCAGAACTAAACACCAGTAGAAGAAAATGATTTTGGCTGAGTGGTTGCCCATCTGGGATCTAACCCCAGCCAGTTGGTGACACCAACATGCATTGGCCATCATGCACATTGTAGAATCTGAATCATCTTCATGAATCATCTGGAGAATACCTGGGATCCCTAAACTGATAAATAACATGTTTATAAGTATTTGAGATTTTACCTCTTATTTATCATCTATCAGTATAACAATTTAAGTTCTTAATAACAATCCATAACATATCTGTAAATATTTCCGTTTTTAGGTATAAAATTCTGTGATTTGTCTACAACATATCGATAAGTAATGAAAATTCCATTCACCTATAAAAAGTGTCTTAAAGTATTTGAAGTTATATTTCCTGTCTACAATGGATCTAGACACACTTGATGTTGCATTTCTGGTCTATAACATCTAGAAGCACTTGTTCTGTCTCCAATCTATAACATGTCTAGAAGTACTTGAACCATAAACGTCTACATGTTGTCAGTAATGTGTCTGTACATATTATCTGGGCACACTCTGTGAAGGAAGATAGCAATGGTGACTCTTTGTTCCGGGTCCGGTTGAAGAAGTATCAGCAACATATTCCTGATATGTGACAGCACATCTTGCCTCTCACTGGTCTCAGAATAGTAGTTGATGTCTTCCTCAAGTCCTCAGTTAGTTAGTCGACAGATCATCCTCATTGCACATCGAACCATTCAGTCCATAAGTGCTCGGATCCCCTCCTCAGCAAATCCTGCAGCGTGTAGCGGCTAACGACACCAGTTCTGTGTTGGTTTATCAATCTTCTTTGGCTTCCTGCGTAGTGTTCTTGTTTGGCCACATCTCTTTAAATTTGCTGTTCTCACAGTCTGACCATGGTTGTAGATTCACAGTCATCACTTAGTTCTTGCAAAATTTCAAAAGTCTTACTTCTCGTAGAGCATTCAAAATGTCAGCCTGGTCCATGGCGCATCTGCCCTCCACAGTAGCATTATCTGTGAGCTTGTCAACCCACTCGTTTTCTTGTACTTCCACATGCCCCGGCACGAAGATTAAACTAATCTTTGCCAGCCGAGACTGCTCCAGAGACAGCAACCACTCTCTTCGGATCCACCCCATCTCTATCCTTTTGAGATTGCTCATTGAGTCGCTAAGGAAACATGCCCTAGTGAATGTCTGTGTCTCGAGCCATGTTATTGCTTTACTTACTGCCAAGACTTCCATAGTCAGGCTACTTGTGGTCTTAGCAAAAGCACCAGAGTTCTCCTTCACAATTCTCCTTCCGGCCTGAGCCGTAAAGGCCCATGACCTTCTCACATGTCGGACGACCGACCCATCTGTGTAAATGACAGCATCACTGTCTAACGAATTGTCGAAAATCAACGCTTGTACTTCCGCCTCCACAGCAGCCAGATTTTCTTGTCTGCATTTTCTGTCTAGTTGGATGCAAACAGAAAAGGACGTACAGAAATCTGTTGGCACTTGTACCCACTCCTCGCCAGGTTCTAAGTCCTCAAGTGAACACACCTGTTGAAGAATGTCTTCGGATTGACCCATCCACAACCTTCCTCTTTTTAACCTGCTGCCCTTCACCTTCCTAATTTCACTATGCAGTGGACATTGTGTGTTTGCGTTAACTCTGAGGTAGGTAAGTGCTTTGCAAATTTGTATTCTGTCTTCAATGGATGGAAAATCAAGAAGGTAGCGCATCGCCCTGCATACTGTATCTCTTGTACATCCAAGAATAATGTGCATAGCTTCGTTCTGTATCCTTTCCATCCTTTCTATCTGCTTAGGCTGAGAGTCAGGATCGCCATCGCATACTCAAAAACAGACATGACCAGCCCCTCGTATAGAAGACATAGATTGCTCACAGTTTGCTGCCGCCATCACCCGCATCGCAGCCAAAACCCACTTGGCCTTTATTATCACCTGGTCTATGTGCTGATTATAAGCAAGGCTTCAATCAAAATGTATCCCCAGGCAATTTATTGCCTGCGTTATTTTCACAGTCTCTGAAAACAGATTTACAGTTGGTGTTGGGAGTGTTGACAAATGGCTATTCAAAGAGAACCATGTCACTGTTGCCTTTGTTGGGTTAACCATTGCCCCAGCTTCAACACACCAAGTATTTATGCGACTGAGTTCGGTTTGTAATTCCACAGCAACCTGATCTCTATCTTTACCCTGACGATACACTAAAACATCGGCGGCATATGAAAGTGTCCTCCCAGGTCCAGTGATCTGCTGGTGATTCTCACAGTGTAGGCGCTGAACAGCACCGGAGATAATGGTGATCACTGTGGTAGGCCAGGATATATTGTTGTTGGTTCCGAAGTCCAACTGCCACATCTGAAAACTACTTTCCATTGGCAGAAGTGCAGTGATCCAACTAAGGAGGAAAGGCCTTATCTTGAGTTCTTCTTCTTCGTTCATCAGGAGTTTTTTTCCGGACGTGATTGCGTTGTGCCTGTTTACAGCAGAGCTGCGTTCTTGCGCCGTTAGGCCGACACATCCGACTTCTGCGGGCATTTGTTGACCGGGTTAACCTTCCCAGGGATCTTGAGTTCAAGAAGCTGAAGCATTATGAAATCCAATGGTACTCTGTTGTACGCATCTTCAAGATCAATCACTGCAGCAAAGGTTTCAATGCCTGAGTGGAAACCTTCATAGACGTCATGGGCAAAGACTGCTGCATTGGTCCAGGTATCTCTTTTTGGACGGTACCCTCCCAGGGTAGGTGGGAAAACACCTTGAATCTCTAGCTGGCTTGATATTTTCCTGGCAATTAACTTCTCCAGCAGTTTGCCTATTGTATTCTGCATGGTTATTACTCGATATCCCTGCATTTTTGTGTGGTCTTTGCCAGGCTTCGGCCAGGGAATCAGATAGCTGTGTAATCACTCCTCCTATACTGTTGTTGTAAATGTCGGCTCGTTTCTCTAGCTTGTTGTCGGTACACCTATTCATGTCGTCATATCTTATGCCATCTGGCCCTGGAGCGCTGTTTCTTTATCGTTGAAGCTCAGCTTTGTTTTATTTCATTGTCACTGTGTCTTCATCCGAAATGTTCTGGGCCTTGCACCTGTCTGAGGTGACCTCCTTGGGAAGATTTCAGCCTCTCATGTCTGTCTGTCTGGTTGCTCTGCTCTAGATAGCGTTCGAAAACAGCTTTGCCCTTGTTCTCATCAGTCCTCTGCCAGATTAGGTCAGCACCTTGGAAGTCAGAAATACTCTTATTCTTTACTACCCCACTCATGCTTTTATGTAGTCGCCAGAACAATTTCAGTAATTTTTCTGTGCTTACTCTTTGACATACCTCTGCCCATTTTTCACTTTTGACCTCCTTAACCAGTTTTTTACAATATCTTACTTTTGTGTGCATCTCTCTTTCTAAGTGCATGCAGGAACTAGGATGGGCAACTAGGATGTTCTTCTTGGCATTTTGCCATTTCCTTACAGCACTGCGCTTATCCACCAAGGCCTTCTCCACTTCAAAATTCCACCACGGTGGCTGCTCCCAGCTTTTTTTCCTACCCTGAAGCTTTCTGCGCTTGTTGCGCCTTATTTTGCTCACCACATCTTGCCCTGTACTGTCATATTGGAAAGTCTTGACCGTTGACTTGTGCTGCCTGGTTCTGCCTTTCTCCACCAATGTGCTGCAAGGGTGGTGGTTGCTGCCATGGTACCCTAGGACACCCCATCTACACACTGCAGTGAGTGAAGGAGAAACCAGTTCAAAATCAATAGCACTGTCCTCATCATGTGGGCGGCTTGCTGTCCTGGTGACACAGCCACTGTTGATACAAACCAGGTCAATGGTTTCAAGTGGTCTCTAGCCTTAATATATCACTTAAGCACTGCCACTTCTGGGAATCCACACTCGCGGTACGGGCATAAACATTAACCAACATGAATGGTAGACCGGATTGAACTCTAACCGTCTGTATTTGTATGTCATCATTGTCCCAACTGGACATGTCTAGCTCTGAAGCTACCATACTGTCGCGAATGAGAATCGCCATTCCCAAGTGTCACCTGTTGTAGAAGCATTTGAAGCCGGCAGTTTGGAGTAGCTGATCATCCAGTCTCATCTCCTATAGCGCTTTAATGTCATTCCTGTATACCAGGTTTTCCAGAATAGGGCCTCGTTGTTTTACACTGCCACAGTTCCAATATAGAATGCGAGTATTCCTGAGGCCCAGACAGACACATTTGAGTCTAAAACGTCTTACTCCACCTTGTATTCTTTGCTGTTTGCAGCCACCACACCGCCCCTGTCACCTTGCTGGGTTGACAGCCTTCCGCACGGAGCACAAACGTTGTTCCGCCCTTTTGAGAAAAAAAAAAATCGAACACCACAGAAACACACTTGCTGTGAAACTTCACTCAGGGATTGCTTCGCTCAATGCACGAACTCCGTAGCATTGGCGCATATCTTGAGAAGAAACTCTTCCTCAAGTCCTCAATGTAACACGAGTGACAGAGCACAACCGCCAGACTATGAGCCTGTCTGATGATGAATTTAAAGACTATTATGTCCAGGATCACCAAATACCACTTGTTTTAGGATATTCCCATTTACTTGTATATTACATTTTGGTATTTCCTTCTTCTTAGTGATGACCATTATCTGTGTTTTCTTACAATTTAATTCTAACCCAAGCTGTTTCACTGTGTGTGCAACAACCACATCAACTAAAAGTTGCAGATCTTGCTCATTGTCTGCAATCAATACTGTATTATCTGCATATCTAATTTTATTGATGTTATGTCCCCCAATAATGATTCCTTTCATATCCTCAACATTTCTGAAAATATTTTCACTGTACAGGGAAATAAGATCTGGAGAAATGACACATCCCTGCCTCACACCTCTCTTAATAGGCTGATATTGACCTACTTCATTATCAATCTTAATGGCAGCTAGTTGTTTCCAATATATGCTTTTTATGAGCCTAAGGTCTTTCCCATCAATTTGTAAATCTGCAAGCATCTCCATCATGTTGACATGTCTTACAATATCAAAAGTCTTTGTGTGGTCAATAAAGCAAAGATTAAGTCTTTGTTTACTTCTATAGAACGTTCAATTAATGTTCTAAGCATAAACACAGCATTTACTGTACCCTTGCCTTCTACAAACCCACATTGTTCTTCTCCTATTTCGGGTTGTATTTTCTTCCTAACTCTTTGCATGATAATTCTTAGCAAAATCTTTGTGATGTGGCTCATTGCATTAATTGTTCGATGATGATTACATTCCATGGCTCCTGATTCCTTCAGGATGGCAATAAATATAGAATTACATAATTCAGGAGGTGTATCTCCAGTATTATACATTGTGTTCAACAGTCTAGTGACTTGGTCTATTTCATATTCTTCTAAGGTAGTGGTGGGCAAACTACGGCCTGCAGGCCGCATGCAGCCCGGCAAATGATATTATGCGGCCCTCGAGGACATTTAGAAATAAAAATTCTTACTTCGGTTTTAAGATAGTTTAATTTTACAGAATTTTATGTACCGCTATGACTGTTTTAACATATTAGATAAAATTTCTTTCTAATTTTCTATTTTTGTTAACAGTCCTTAACCTTCGTGATGTAATGCTAAAATGCAAATTGATCGATTTTAATATAGAGAAATATTTATCAACATGTAAAAATTGAATAAGGATGATTTTATGAAAAATAGATATTTCTCCGGTGTATAAAATGATTTATTTTGCAAGAAAATATTACATTTAAAAGTTTTTTACTGTTATAAATTATTTCCACATTTACAATGTTCAGATTAATTTATCTGTTGTAATAGTCGTGATATATTTCTGAAATTTATTCTGAGTTTGCTCCTTGTTTTCCAAATATTTTATTTTCACACACAGCCGGAAGTAGATTTTGTTTCATTTCCTTTTTAAATTTTGTAAAATTCTAACTGTTAGAATTTTATTAAAACAATGAGTGTCACTTAAAAAAACACACGTAAGATTGAAGATGAATGTCATGTTTTCAATGATGAATGGACAACTAAGTACTGTTTTATAAAAGTTGGTAGCAAATCAGTTTGCTTGTTGTGTCGTGAGTCAGTGGCTGTCTTCAAGGAGTACAGTTTAAAAATACATTATGAAACACAACATTCCGATTTTGGATACAATTTAACAACCGAAGAGAGGGAAAGGAAATGCCTGGAGTTGGTTAACAATTTGGAGAAACAGCAAACTGTTTTCACTAAACAGTCTTCAATTCAAGATGCTGCAACTTAAGCTAGTCTTATGCTGTCACACAGAATTGTAAAACAGAACAAGCCATTTTCTGATGGCAAGTTCATCAAGGAATGTTTGCTAGATGGAGCAAACATTATGTGTCCAGAACAAAAAACAACCAAATTTGACAACATTACTTTATCAAGGAGAACTGTGGTCAGGCAAGTTGACAAGATAAGTGACAATTTGATGCATAAACTTCAAGATGCAAGTAAACAATTTTTGTGGTACTCTCTTGCATTGGATGAGAGCACAGATGTACATGATACTGCCCAATAATTGATATTTATATGTGAAATAAACATTTCTGAAGAGTTACTGAGTGTTCAGTCACTCAAAGACACAACCACAGGCCATGATATATTAAATGCTCTTACTAACTGTATTGAAAGAACTGAGTTGGTTTGGAACAAGATGGCAAGTGTTACAACTGACGGAGCTCATGCTTTGACTAGACAAAATGTAGGTCTGGTAAAGTCGATAAGTGATAAGATTAAAGCAGAATATCGTGACCACACATTATTACCACTTTACTGTGTGACTGTGTGGTCCATCAAGAAAGTCTGTGTAAAACGATTTTGAATATCAAGCATGCTATTGACCCAGTTGTCAGTGGTATCAACCTCATCAGATCAAGAGGACTTAATCACAGACAGTTCAAGGCATTACTTGACGATTTGGAAACTGAACATTCCGATGTCCTGTACCACACCAGTGTTCGATGGCTAACTTTCGGCAAGGTGTTGAGGCGAGTGTGGGACCTCAGAGAAGAAATGGTGATGTTCCTTGAGATGAAGGGCACTGAATGTGACTTTAATACTTACATTGTCAATAAAGAGTAGAAGTTGTGTCATGAAAATTTCAACAAGTAAACTTGCTCCAGATTTCAAAAATATTGTCAAAAATTGCAAGCAGTTACATACATCTCATTAGAAATCAACAATCGTAGTGACAATGTAGTCGGTTTGTGTCTAAAATAAAGCCAGTGATAGATAATTTAAAAAATTATTATAATACAAAATTGTAAAATCTTGTTAACAAATTAGTAAAGGTTTTTGTCCATATTGTAAAACAACACAACAGTAAAAATGCGAAACTAATGCACAAAAGAATTCAGGAGCTTACTAATCAAAGAACACGTACATCAGCAGGCTGCCTAAAGACAAAAGATGGAAGAGTCATAATAGAAAAAGATCAGATCTTACATGTATAGTCAGATTACGTGAAATACCTTTATGACGATAACAGAGACGAACAATATGATGTCCAAAATAATAATGAAGGACCAGCAATTTTGAAGATGGAGGTTCAGAATGCTCTTAACCATATGAAATCTGGCAAGACCCCTGGTTCAGACAGCATCACAACAGAAATGATTAATGCTTTAGAAGAATATGGAACAGATAAAGTTACCAGTCTGCTTAATACAATACATGATACTGGAAATATACCTCAGGAGTTATGTAATTCTGTATTTATTGCAATCCCAAAGAAATCAGGAGCCTTGGAATGTGATCAACATCGAACAATTAGTATAATGAGTCACATCATGAAGATTTTGCTAAGAATTATCATGCAAAGAGTTAGGAGGAAAATACAACCTGAAATAAGAGAAGAACAATGTGGGTTTGTAGAAGGCAAAGGTACAGTAAATGCTGTGTATATACTGAGAGCTGTAATCGAACGTTCCATAGAAGTAATCAAAGATCTACACCTTTGCTTTATTGACTACACAAAGGCTTTCGATAAAGTGAGACACATCAACATGATAAGGATGCTTGAAGATCTACAAATTGATGGAAAAGACCTTAGACTTGTAAAAAACTTATATTGGAAACAACAAGTTGCCATAAGAGTTGATAATGAAGTAAGCCAATATCAGCCTATTAAGAGAGGTGTGAGACAGGGATGTGTAATGTCTCCAGATCTGTTTTCCCTGTACAGTGAAAGTATTTTCAGAAATATTGAAGATATGGAAGGAATCAACATTAGGGGATGATGCATCAATAACATTAGATATGCAGATGATACAGTCTTGATTGCAGACAATGAGCAAAATTTAATAGATGCGGTTGTTACACACATTGAACAACTAGGGTTAGAATTAAATTGTAAAAAGACACAGATTATGGTCGTCACTAGGAAGAGCCAAATACCACAATGTAATATACAAGTAAATGGGAATATTCTTCAACAAGTGAATAGGTACAATTATTTAGGAACAGTAATAACATCTGATGGGAGATGCCTTGAAGAGATTAGAACGAGAATCGCCATGGTAAAAGTCACCTTTAGCAAGATGAAAAACATACTGACCAATAAAAAGATGTCACTTGAAACGCGAAAAAAAGTTTTGAGATGCTACATAGAACCTGTACTTTTATATGGATGTGAAGCTTGGACAATGAGCAGTCAGGCTGAAAAACATCTGATGGCTGTAGAAATGTTTTCTGAGGAAAATGCAAAGAATACCATGGACAACCAGAAAGACCAATGACCAAGTTCTTCAAGAAACAAATGAAGATCGTAAACTGATTAAAGACATTAGACGTAGACAGTCACAATTGTTTGGGCATGTTATGAGAAGAAATGATTTGGAGAACTTGGTGACAACTGGTAAGATCGAGGGGAACAGACCAAGGGGAAGACCTAGAAGCAAGTACCTGGATGGCTTGGCCTCATGGCATGGTCGAGACAGAAACACAGAGCTGATCCACGACTCTGGTGATCGAGTGAGATGGCAGAACATGACCGCCCACGCTTACCGTCATGGCACATGATGGATGGATATTGTAAAATATAATGTATAAGTGTACAAGTAAAATAAAATTGCAATAATTAGTTATTTATTCTATATAATAACCTATAAATAATTCATAATTACTTATTGTGATAGGTTGCTGTAAACAAAGTGGACATAATACATATGCGGCCCCCTCAACAGCATTATATTTGTCAATGTGGCCCTACATACAAAAAGTTTGCCCACCCATGTTCTAAGGCATTGATCATTTCTGTTGAGATGTTGTCTGACCCAGGGGTCTTGCCGGATTTCATGTGGTTAAGACCATTCTGCCGGTCTTCCTGGTGAAGGGGTTAATGACTTTCTCCGTAATCCTGTATATCCACATAGGGGAACACAGCTGCATGAGATTTGGTAGCGGATCACGCCGCATCGGTTACTTACGGGGGTATGTGAGCCGGTCGTTCAGAAATCAATGGCAAACTACTGAGCGTAATCTTGCCAAGACATCAACAACAGCGGTAAAATGCTGGTGTTGACAGCGATGTCCTGTAAATTAGATATCTTCTACTTCTTCTTCAGCATTCTGAGCCATTGAGGTTCTTTGCTGCAGATGCAATCCGTCTCCATTTGCCTCTCTGGTTGACCTTCTCTTACCAGTTGCTGATTCCAAGTGCTTGTAGGTCTGTATGTATATTATCTCTCCACCGTCTTCTTGGTCTATCTCGGGGTCTACGGTCATTTATTTCTTGAGTGTATGCGAGTTTTGTTTCCCTATTATCTTCCATTCTTTCTATATGCCCCAGCCATTGCAGTCTATTAGCCTTCATGATACCAGTGATTAGTGGGGACTACAGATCATAAATGTCTTTGTTGCTTCTTCTTTTCCACTCTCCACTTTGTGTATCTCTAATGGGCCCAAAGATGCGTCTTAAGACTTTGTTCTCAAAGGTTTGTAACAAGGCTTCGTCTCCTTTAGTTGTACTCCAGGTTTCAGAGCCATACTGGTCTAATCAGTGTTTTGTATATTGTGATCTTGGTGTTACGAGATGGCGCATTTGATTTTAGCAGATGTTGTAGTGCATAGTATATCTTATTTCCAGAGTTTATTCTAGCTTGTATTTCTTCCCTTATTATGTTGGGGCAGTTGAATGGATATGCGAGAGAGAAAAAAAAGAGCATTCTGAACTTCTATCATCAGAATTGATGGTCCTTCATTATTACTCCGAATATCATGTTTTTTGTCCATCAAGAATAATGATGACCATTCATTTCATCCAGTGGGGTTGAAGGTATGGAGCCGTGGGTTCTAAGATGGCCGATAAGGCCTATTTTGGCTCGAAATATTCTTTGACAATGTGGGCAAAGAGTGCTTGACGTTTCTAGAGGATGATTTCCTGCAGTGTTTTTTCTGTCCTGCCTTTTCTTCACATCTCTTGCAGTCCTGGTTGCCTCACATGTGACTGCACCCTTGCGTAATAATGCACGCCACTAATTTCGGCCTCTGGCTGCAGCCTCCCAGATGTCATGATGAATTTCAAAAGCATTCAGTGAGATTTTCAGAGTGTCTTTAAAGCGTTTCCTCTGGCCACCTTGGGAGCGTTTACCACAACGCAGTTCGCTGTAAAAAATTCATTTAGGGAGCCTGTGATCTGGCATGCAAGTCAAGTGACCAGCCCAGTGAATCTGATTCTTCATCAGTAGAGTGTCGATACTGGGCATGGACGCTCTTTCTAGGACTTCAGTGTCTGGAATCTTGTCTTGCCATTTAATCTTCAGTAGCTTCCTTAGGCAGACTGTGTGGAAGTTAATAATATCCGAATATCATATTGTTCTTCTCTTGTATTATCAATTGGGTTTTTCACATCTGACCATGTATGTAAAATCTCATGCTTTTCTATTATGATTTGTCCACCTTTTGTTTTCAGGCAGCCTGTTGATGTAGGTGTTCTTTTATTAGTAAGCTCCTGAATTCTTCTGTGCATTAATTTGGTATTTTTATTGTTGTGTTGTTTTTCAATTTCTATGCAATTTTTTTCAAGCATTGCTTCTTTACATAATGTTCTGATTTTCCTATGGATCTCTTAATATTTGTCAGGATTATTTTTGTTATGCTGTCTCGTTTCCATTAGTTTTAAAATTTCTTCAGTCATCCATTTCTTACGACCAACTTTCTTTAATTTTGGGATAGTTGTTTCTATTCTGTCTGTGGAGAGAAATGAATGCCTATGCTACTGTGAAAAGTATATGATGATGATTATTATTAGCTGACATGCTGTAGTCCTGACTCCCACTAATTAGACACAATGAAATAACTCCACAAAAACGATATACACACAAGCAATGTGGTGGCAGCTGAATTTGTTTTATCTTCCATAATCAACATCATTAGTGGTTTCACTTCAAACAGATGTCCCAAACTCTAGGTAAATATTAAATCATGTTTATGTAACTATATATTTTCAAAATAAGTTAGTACTTCAACAAACTACTTAGATCAATGGCAAAGTTACTCTTACAGCAACAAGAGTGTATTAAGCACCTCTTGTCCACAAAACTGCAGCCTTAACTTCCCTACATGCCTATGATGGTACTGACTATAATGAAAAAGACAAAAAAAATACTCTGCATATTATTAGTAAGACAAAGTCAAACATTTTTAGTAATCTGTACATGCTTACCTTGCAGCTTTCTGGAAATAGTCCAGTGCATCTGCAAATTTATGTACCTTTTCAAGCGCATGTCCCACATTATTGAAGAGTTTTGCATTGTCTTGATTAACATGTAAACCTGAGTGAAAAATTGTATACTCAGATTCCCTGTAGTGAGTAAACAATATATCCTTTAAATGCAACTCAGACATACACTGGTACAATTACAAAATTAATGTAGCTTTTTAGAACATGTGAATATGATTATATAAGACATAAATAGTTCCTTCTGACAATCAATCAGAGATTCAAATGAAAGGCATAAGAAAATATCAGTCTAAGGAGAGTACTTCAACACTAGAACCCCGTGTTCATTTAGTTAGTCGACAGGTCATCCTCATAAGACAAATAGTTCCTTCTGACAACCAATCAGAGATTCAAATGGAAGGCATAAGTAAATATCAATCTAAGGAGAGTACTTCAATACTAGAGCCCGGTGGTCATTTAGTTAGTCGACAGATCATCCTCATTGCACATCGAAACATTCAGTCCATAAGCACCCAGATCCCCTCTTCAGTAAATCCCACAGTATGTAGCAGCTAATGACACCAGTTCTGTGGTGGTTTATTAATCTTATTTGGCTTCCTGCATAGTGTTCTTGTTTGGCTACCCCTCTTTTAACTTGCTGTTCTCGCAGCCGGACCATGGCTGTAGATTTGAGGTCATCACTTGGTTCTCTCAAAGAACTTGCTTCTCTTAGTGCATTCAGAATACCAGCCTGGGTCCATAGCTTGATCGTCTTCCACAGTAGCCTTAGCTGCAAGCCTACCAGCCTGCTCATTTCCTTGTACACCTGCATGCCCTAGCATGAAAATGAAACTAATCTTTGCCATCGAAGACCGCTCCAGAGACAGCAACAACTCTCTTTGGACCCACCCCATCTCTATCTTCCTGAGCAAACTCATTGAGTCACTAAGGAAACATGCCCGAGTGAATATCTGTGTCTTGAGCCATGTTATTGCTTTACTTACTGCCATGACTTCCATAGTCAAGCTATTTGTGGTCAACGCAAATGCACCAGAATCTTCCTTCACAACTCTCCCTCTGACCTGAGCCAATAAAGGCCCATGAACTTCTTATGTGTCGAACAACCGACCCCTCTGTGTAAATGACCGCATCACCCTCTAAAGAATTCTCGAAGATCAAAGCCTGTGCTTCCACTTCCAGCTGGATTTTCTTGTCTGCATTTTCTGTCTAGTTGGATGCAAACTGAAAAGGATGTACAAAACTCTTTTTAGTTCCACGTTCTAAGTCCTCAAATGAACACACCTGTTGAAAAATGTCGTCAGATTGACCCATCCATGACTTTCCTCTTTTTAACCTGCGGCCCTTTACCTTCTTAATTTTGCTATGCGATGTTGTGTGTTTGCGTTGACTCTAAGGTAGGCACGTACTTCGCAAATTTGTATTCTGTCCCCCATGGTTGGAAAATCAAGAAGGCAGCGCATCGCCCTGCATCCTGTCTCTTGTACATCCAAGAATAATATGCATAGCTTCGTTCTATATCCTTTCCATCTGCTTATGACTGAGAATCAGGATCGCCATCACATACTCCAAACAGAAACAGGTCGTAAAGAAGACACAGATGGCGCTGCTCACAGTTTGCCGTTGCCATCATCCGCATCGCAGCCAAAACCCACTTGGCCTTTATTATCACCTGGTCTATGTGCTAATTATAAGCAAGGCTTCAATCAAAATGTATTCCCAAGCAATTTATTGCCTGCGTTATTTCCAGAGTCTCTGAAAACAGATTTACAGTTGGTGTTGGAGTGTTGACAATATGGTTATTCAAAGAGAACCATGTCACTGTTGCCTTTGTTGGGTTAACCAGTGCCCCAGCTTCAACACACCAAGTGCTTATGCGATCGAGTTTAGTTTGTAGTTCCACAGCAAACCCGATCTCTATCCTTACCCTGATAATACCACTAAAACATCATCTGCATATGACAATGTCCTCCCCTGTCCTATGATCTGCTCACTGGTGATTCTCACAGTGTAGATGTTGAACAGCACCAGAGATAATGGTGATCCCTGTGGCAGGCCAGGGTATATTGTTGTTGGTTTAAAAGTCCAAATGCCACATCTAAAAAACTACTTTCCATTGGAAGAGGCCTGCAGCGATCCAAGTAAGGAGGAAAGGACTTATCTTGAGTTCAAGAAGCTGAAACATTACAAAATCCAATGGTACTCTGTTGTACGCATCCTCAAGATCAATCGCTGCAGTAAATGCCTCAGTTTCAATGCCTGAGTGGAAACCTTCATAGACATCATGGGCAATAACTGCTGCATTGGTCCAGTTTTCTCTGTTTGGACAGTACACTCCAAGGTTAAGTGAGGAAAAAAACCTTGCCTCTCTAGCTGGCTTGATATTTTTCTGGCAATTAACTTCTCCAGCAGCTTGCCTATTGTATTTTGCATGGTTACTACCCAATTACCTGAGTTTTTGTATTGTCTTTGCCAGGCTTCGACAAGGGAATCAGATAGCTGTGTAACCACTGCTCCTTGATGCTAGCACTTCCTATACTGTTGTTGTACATGTCTGCTAATTCCATTAACTCGTCGGTACACATACTAATGTCATCATACCTTTTACCATCTGGCCCTGGAGCACTGTTTTTTTATTCGTCGAAGCACCGCCCTGATCTCTTTCACTGTCACTGTGTCTTCATCTGAAATGTTCTGGGCCTTACACCGATCTAAGGTAAGCGTCTTGGCAAGATTTTGGTCTCTCATGTCTATCTGGTTGCTCTACTCTAGATTCGAGCTCTGCGCTCGAAAAGGGCTTTGCCCTTATTCTTGTCAGACCTCTGCCAGATAAGGTCAGCACTTTGGCAGTCAGGAATACTCTTTTTCTTGACTACCCCATTCATACTTTTTTGTAGTTGCCAGAACAATTTCAGTGACTTGTCAGTGCGTATCCTTTGACACAACTCTGCCCAATTTTCACTTTTAACCACTTTAACTAGTTTTTTTGAAATTGCTAACTCTTGTGTCCATTTATCTTCATAAGAATTAATACATTTTCAGACACACACAAAAACACATAGTGACACCTGGCATTTATATCCACTCTTCATACACATATCATGATGTAGTCATCTGGACTTCCAAAGACAGAATAAACACAACAAATACCAGAATGTATTCATATTACTTACTTTTCAAACATTATTCAAACATGACAAATATTCTAATTGTATAGTTGGTCATGACCTTAGATAATCTATATATATAAATCAAAGTGTATGTATGTAAATATGTATGTATGTAAATATGTATGTCCTTTATTTTTTCGCTAACGGCCCATCCGATTGAGATGAAATTTTCTACACGCCTTACTTTCATTCCAGAGCTGTCAACTGTCATAGTTTTTTTTCCTTCTTCCTCCACCTCCCTCCTCCCCCTCCCAAAATACGTACGTAAATATATGATGATGATGATGAAAGAATCCCCGAACCAAAACGCTAGGGAAAGGGAAGAAAATGACGTGACTACACATTAGCTAAGGGACTTAACTCTAGAAAAAGTTATTTCAAGGGGCATAACTTTTAATAACATTGTTGTATAACTTATAGTCATATTGTTGTATCGTTTTCAATGATTTATAAACTCTTTGTCTATAGTTATGTACCGGCATATGAGTTATAATAAATAATGATACAATCTTTTAGACATTTTCAAAGTTTACATAAAAATAATGCATAATGCATAACATTGTAACTCATCTTTCTATACTTAAGAAGTTATCTAAAAGATGTTGAACAATATCATCGCATATTTAGTGTTTTCCGCCATCATATCGACACGATTCGCTTGACAGCACTTCTCAGCGCTATCAAGCCAAGACGCCTTACACATTTCAAGCAGTCTGATACGGGGGGAAAATGGCACGTCGTAATAGCACAAAGAAACAAGCAGCTTCCAAGATGCATAGTGAGAAAACCGACCAGACTATCAAGAAGACGAACCTGCCTTTGGAGAGTCTGCATGCAAGCTGTAATAAAGTATCTGAACCTACAGTCAATGAAACTACCAATAAGAAGAGCGACGACTACCCACAGACGAACACAAAAACTTGTGAGAGGAAGGAGGACCAAGACACCAGAATCAGAAACACTGATTCAAACACAGTCAGATGGGTGGTCAAGCGGCTAAAAATGGAGCTTACTGATCAACAAATACAGAAGCAGCTGCAGGAAGAAAATCTTCACGTCAACATTTTGAAGGCAGAGCGGATTCTTACCTACTCAGAATTAAATGAGATGCTCCACACCAGGGACTGGGCGAACCCGGGCCGGGTCAGGCAGGCAGACAGACAGACAGACAGACAGACAGACAGACAGACAGACAGACAGATAGATAGATAGATAGATAGATAGATAGATAGATAGATAGATAGATAGATAGATAGATAGACAAAAAGACAGGGAGGGAGGGAGGGATAGACGGAGGGATGGGTCTATTAGACAGGCAGACAGACAGACAGACAGACAGACAGACAGACAGACAGACAGAGATAGATAGATAGACAAACAGACAGACAGACAGACAGACAGACAGGGAGGGAGGGAGGGAGGGATGGAGAGACGGAGGGAGAGACGGAGGGACGGGTAGGCAGACAGATAGACAGGGAGGGGGGGAGGGATAGACGAGGGAGAGACAGAGGGATGGGTCTATTTGACAGACAGACAGACAGACAGTCAGACAAGCAGACAGACAGACAGACAGATAGTCGGTAACGGGAACGGGAACTTATATGACTACTTATATGAATTAAATGAGATGCTCCAAACCAGGAGCTGGGCAATGCCGGGCCGGGTCAGACAGACAGACAGACAGACAGACAGACAGTCGGTAACGGGAACGGGAACTTATATGACTACTTATATGAATTAAATGAGATGCTCCCCACCAAGGACTGGGCGAAGCCGGGCCGGGTCAGCTAGTTAATCATAAAATGTAATTATTAATTACACTTTCAAAACAATGTCATGCACACACAAAATTCTTCTCCTTTAATGGAAGATCAGTTCTTTTAGTTTGAGGTTCTTCTTCTTCTTCTTCTTCTGCGATCATCCGGAGTTTTTTTTTCCGGACGTGATTGCGTTGTGTCTGTTTACAGCAGAGCTGCGTTCTTGCACCGTTAGGCAGACACATCCGACTTCTGCGGGCATTCGTTGACCGGGTTAACCTTCCCGGGGTTGAGGTTCTTATTCCTTTGTTAGACTGTCTGCTTGGGAGATCCACTTTCTTCACAATATAAACCAAATAGCATAATGGGCTCTAGTGTTGAAGTACTCTCAGATTCTCCAGAGGTCAGTATTTTCTTATATCTTGCATTTGAATATTTGATTGATTGTCATATGAAACTCAATATTCTGTCTTTCCTCTCACATGTAACATTTTAGGTTGCTCTTTGCAACACCAGCACATGAGTCCTGAAAAGGTGGTGACCTTAAATGCTAAACCATCTGTGTGTGCCCAAACTGCTGATGCTGTGTGTCTGTTTATGGTGTCCAAAGCATGTATTTAGCACTGTGGGGAGTGAGTTTTTGTTGACCATTTTGTCAAGTGTAAGGGAGCCGCAGTGGCTAGACACTCACCTGCTGAGGTCATGATTTTGATCTAGAGCTGGACAGATTAGGATTTTTAAAAATTGATCTGTGCTTCCAGGTCAATCCAGCCTAAAATGGGTGTCAAAAATGTCTTGGGAAGTAAAGGTGGCTGTCATGATGCTGACCACATCATACACAGAGTACTGATTTGTCTAAAATATGAGTCTAGCATTGTATGCCCAAAGCACCTTAAGGCAAACTAAACTAAACCTTAAGGCATATAAAAGATTCCTTTATTTACTTATTTTATCAAGTAGTTTAATTCTGATTGTTGGGAAGTGAAATTTCTCCTCAGTGGGGTGGTCCAGAAAATGTTCACATCATTTCTCCCCTCTTGTAGGAATAGTCTTTGTCTGTTTCTTCTTTAACCAAATCCAAGAGAGATCGATGTTTCATGCCTCAGGGATGTTTCCAGGTATCAATCAATACTCTGAATGGTCTTTCTCTTGTCTCCTGTACATTTCTACAGCTTCAGCAAGTGTTCTCTTTTGTCTGATGTATAGTGGCTGTATATTGATAGCTATTTCACAAGTAGACACTATACAAGTCCTAACCTGATTTCTCCAGCCTGAGACCCTGGTTCTGCACACAGTACATAAATGAGATTGTACTAGTGTTCACCATGATCTGGAGGGGAAGGCCATAATTTATCTTTGATCTAACATAAAGTGAGGGAAGATGATGCATGTAGAGCTAGCAGGATTCAGAATGTATAAGCCTGGTTGTTATTTCCCTGAAATGCTATTCTGAAATGCATATCTGGTTTCAGGTGGCTGTTCAGTTTTATACTTAGGTAGACTGGCAAGTTCTTCTTTCATTACTGTCTTCCCACTCAGTCTAATGTTTATGACTCTCTTTACTGATTTGTGGCTGCCAAAGAAGAAGGCATATTCAGTTTTCTGAGTATAGGTTTTAAGTTTCCACAATTAAGTTTTTGAGACATGTTATGTTGATCTTGACTTTTGTTACAGAAAGGGATTCTGTCAGTTATCCAGATAATGTGATCATCCATAAACAGTGACTGATACAGTCAAGTGTTTTGTCAGATTGCTGATGAAGATGAAAAAGAAGAGCATAGCTTAAGGAAGAGCCATGGGGTTCTTCAAGAGTTCTTTTGTGTGAAGCTGCACCTGCATGTCTAGCACATATAGTTCAGTTAGCCATGAAGGTTTGCAACCACTCGACTATGTTACCTCCTTTTCCATCCTTCTCATTTTCAACAAGAGATCTTTCTCTATCCCTAGTTATAGGATTGTCGGATGTCAGTGATAGAACTATTGTGCTCTTCTGTTTTTGGAATCCATCAGCCATAATCTGTATGAACTTGAAGAGAGATTCTTCTGTATGAAAATGTGTCTTAAGTCCAAATGGTTGTTGTTATGGAGATTTGTACATTCTAACCACCAGTAAAATTTGTTGGTTACCCCTCTTAACTAGTTTGCCTAAACATGAGGTCAGGGAGACAGACAGGCCTTCCTGGTGGTTTCCCTTTCCTTATAATTGGCATGATGGTTTCATATTAAGCAAGCTGATGGTCATTTTCCTTCATTCAATATTCTGTTGATGAACCACAAAAGTGTCTCTTGCCTTTGACCCTATCTTACTAATCATCTAATTTATTTTTTGTTATAGTACTGCTACCTTACTGCTCATCAGTTTGCATACTGCTACTTTCAGTTCTTTTGGGTTGAACGTGTACACAATAGCAGCCATACTGACTTCACTTATGGTATTTTTCAATGTGCTATTCAGCAAAGATTCATCTAGCTTCTTTCTCAGTTGCATTTTGTTGGCACTGGCAAGTTGTTGAAAGCATTTTTTCTTGCAATCTGTTAATGCAATGCCACCACTACCATCGTCCAAGGGGGTGTAGTTAATTTTACTCTTACTGAGTGTGTAAGAGCCACCATGCTTTAATCCCTTCACTTTTCATTATTACTTTTCTGCAGATTTCTTTCCGTGTCAATTGCTTGTTTTTCTTGACACCAAACTCTTGCTGGCCTATAGTAGTCAGTTTTATTTTGAGTGGTATAGTGTTTTTCAGACTTTTTTTCTGGTTTCTCTCCTCTGTCTGACTGCCTTCAGTGGATCCGAGCTCCAGTTAGATTTGTATATGTTGAGTTTCAATCTTGGAATGTACTTTTTGGCAGCTGTGAAGATTATGGTACACATATTGTTGTATTTTGTGCTGTGTTGATGTCATCTGTTCTAATGAATGTTTTTAGTCTAACATCAGAAAATTCCACAGTTGTCTCAGTCTGCTCTCTTAAACTTCCTGGATGGTTTCACCTGTGATGTCACAATATTGATTAGTACAAGGCCTTGGTCAATGTCTACACCAGTGTTTCCCAACCTTTTTTGTGCTATGCCCCACCCAAGCCTTTCTAAAATTCTTATGCCCCACCCAACATATACATTATTTTTAATATTCAAAAATTGAAATGTTCACTAAAGAAACTTGAATGATAGGTTTTAGGAAGAAATCACTAGGACATTATTGAGCAAACACAGTAAGTAAATTTTCAAAACATATAATGGAGAACTAAAATATACAAAACACTGATTAGACCAGTTGTGCTGTATGGCTCTGAAACCTGGAGTACCTTGTTACAAACCTTTGAGAACAAAGTCTCAAAAAGATGCATCTTTGGGCCCATTAGGGATACACAAAGTGGAGAGTGGAAAAGAAGAAGCAACAAAGACATTTATGATCTGTTTAAGTCCCTGCTAATCACGGGTATCATGAAGGCTAATAGACTGCAATGGCTGGGGCATATAGAAAGAATGGAAGATAATAGGGAAACAAAACTCGCTTACTCAAGAAATAAATGACCGTAGACCCTGAGGTAGACCAAGAAGACGGTGGAGAGATAATATACATACAGACCTACAAGCACTTGGAATCAGCGACTGGCAAGAGAAGGTCAACCAGAGAGACGAATGGAGACTGCTTGTATCTGCAGCAAAGAACCTCAATGGCTCGGAATGCTGAAGAAGAAGAAGATAATGGAGAACTGCAATTCAAGTACACAATTTTAATTAAAGATTTTTCTATATTATTTTAATTATTAGTAATTATTTATTATTTAGACAGCAGAGCACATACTCCAGGATTTCCCAAACTACAACATATCCAGGCGAAACTTCTGGCCTAGAGAGACAACAGTGGAAGATAAACTCTATGGACCGCTGAGTGAACTAAAAAAGACTGTTAGATTCATACAAGAGACAACATTGCAGTTATAAACATATTTCAGGCGAACAAAAGAAGAAGAAGAAGAATTTATTATTTAAATTTTGTGAGATCCTTGCGCTTGATGCCTGCTGCAAAGAGATTTTATGTCAGGTTCCAATTTAGTTGACTTCAGTCTCAAGTCTCCCCGTTTTCTTCCATTTTCGAATTGCCCCCCTTAACAATCGAATTGCCCCCCTGTGGGGCGTAGGCCCCACATTGGGAAACACTGGTCTACAACCTCTAAGAATTTGATGGTAGCATCTTCGCTGACACATATTTCAAGTAAGAATGCAGGCCATACCATGTACACCACGGAGGAAGAGTCATGGTGGAGTTTTTAGAATCTAGAGTTGCATTAAAGTTGGTAGTATTGCATAACTCCTCTACTTTTAGTCCTCTGTTTTTGAACTGCCAGATCGCAGATTGGGTATATTGACATTGAAGTCGCCAGAATTGATAATTTTCTTCAGTGTTGGCTCAAAGTCTGGTAAGATTGTCACTGAGAATGAGGAGCAGTAGATTTGCAGGGTATACTCAGTGTATATGTATATATGCCCAATTACCTTAGTGTCATGTGGTCAATGTCATCCATTGTAGTGTTGTTGGTCATAGTGGGTTTAGACATATTTCTAAACAAGGGCATGATACCTTGACATTTAAGGCACTGACACCTATATTAACTATACCCTGATAAGTTTATTCTTGCAAAAGGGCTATATGCACTTGATCTTCTTGCAGATCTTTACAAGCTCAGTTGTTATATTCCAAGTCCAGCAATAATAAGTGCTGCTGACATTTCCCTTAGCAATTGCATCAATACTTCAAGAGCTGAATATTGAAGAAAGTTGGCTATTAAAAACGATAAAACAAAGAAAATTGAAATATTTTGATCACTTGAAACGTCACGAAAGTTTGGAGAGAACAATAATGGAGGGGTATATGCCTGGGAAGAGAGGAAGAGGAAGGCCAAAGAGAAGATGGGTGCAGGATGTGGCGGATGATCTCCAGATGGGTGTATCGGATGTGGGACATCTTGCTTATGATCGAGAGGTTTTCCGGAAGGTTGTTATGGGAGCGAGGGTCTACAAAAGACATGCTACAGAATGAATGAATTAATGTTACATTGAGCAAGGGGCTGGACTCACATGCATACACCTTGGTGACTGAGGCAATTCCAGAGAGCTTTTATGGATTATATTTTCTTATATCGGATGATACTGGGGTTATGCTACAACAAATTCATCCCAAAGGGATACTGTCCTTCTCTCTATGACCTCCAGGATTGTTGATTTGGGCACATCTTCATTTGGCTTAGGAGAAGATCCCTTTGCTTAGGGGTTTGGGTGAGGTTCAAATAGATGCATTTTCTTGAGCATAGCCTACGATGGGTAGCGTTGTGGTATTCCGGTGTGATAATTTGGCGTGTCCAGTGTGTGCCGCGTGGTTACACACCCACTTCACACGCGTGATCCGGGGCTTGTTTCCGGATCTGGTCAGGGATATGCACTACTGACGAGCTCAAACGAGGGCGAAACTCGAGTATAGTGCTTCCATGACGTGGATAGGCCTTAGGTTTGTGCCGGAATGCGATCGGCGTTGCCAGTAGTGGGTTGTGCTCAATATTTAGATGCATTTCCCACAGGTTACAGCACTTAATGCTGCAGTTCAGTGTCAGGGTTTTCATAGAGACTGCCACATACTGCATGCTATGCCTTCAGAATTTCCATCAATACTACTACTTCATCTTCAACATTAAAGTTTATAGCTGAAGCCAAAATTGAAGATTAAGAAAAAAAGCAACAAAAAATATGTAAGCTTGTCTTCAAATGGCTGTCTATGCGTGGAATTTCCATCAGAGGATAACATCAAAAATATAAGATATGCAAATAATACAGTACTGATTGCAGACAATGAACAGGATATGCAGCATTTAATTGTACACAGTGAACTAGGCTTAGAATTAAGTTTTAAGAAAACATAGATTATTGTCATTGCCAAGAAGAAAGAAGTACCACAATGTAACATCCAAGTGATTTCTTAAACAATAAAATCGGTACATTATCTTGGAACAGTCATAACATCTGATGGAGGTGCTTTCATGAGATTAGAGCAAAAATTTATATGGCAAAGGAAGCCTCTTGCAATATGGAAACACACTGACCAATAAAAATCTGTCTGCTGCGATGAAATATAAGAGTGTTAAAGTGTTATATAACACCTATTCTGTTATATGCATGTGATACATAGATAATAAGCAGATAAGCTGAGAAACATCTACTGGTAGTAGAAATATAGTTTCTGAGGACAAAGCAGCATAGATGGACAGAAGAAACCAGTGAGCAAGTGCTAGAAGAAACAAATGAAAACCATAAACTGATTTGAGAAATCAGTCAAGACATTTTTGACACATGAGAAGAAAAAAAACTAGAAATTTGGTGACAACTGGCAATATTGATGGGAAAAGAGCAAGGTGAAGGCAGGGAGATAAATGTCTAGATGGCTTAGCCACATGGCATAATTGAGACAAGAAGACAAAATTGTTCCAAGACTGATCATTGTGTTAGATGTTGAATCATGACTGACCACACTTATTGGCGTGGGACATGATGATGATTTAATATAATATAGTAAATGACAGAAGCAGCGATTCACCCCCCCCCCCCCCAAAAAAAAAATAGTATAAAGATATGTTAAATTCACATAATGAAACAATTTTCATAAAAAGATGAAAATGCTCATAGAAATAGCTGATAACAACTTTCCCCACAGTAACAGAGGGTCAACCAATGGATTGAGCCAACTGTAGCATCTTAAAAATATGTTCTGAAACTTTCAATTTAAAAAATCATCATCAATAACCAGAATGCAAGAGTTAAGATTGAAAATCAAAGTGACCAGAAATGAGAGCACAACAATCACAGCTTGTCTATCAACACTGAGCCTGCAGTTGGTTACTACTGTATGCTGATGAATTAATTATGAACGTGAGCAGAGAGCTTAAAGACATGTCATGAGTGCAATTATGATCTGCGCTGAACTAAGCAATTATAAATATGACAAAACAAACTGCAATAAGTAAGGAAATTATATTTTATATACTCAGCCACTATGATTCAGACTCGCCGAATTTAACCAGAATAGTTTTTGTGGTGACATTCAGTTACTTGTTTTTGTGCCTCCGATCTGAGCAGGTTACGCATGATGTTAAATTCCCCGATTATTTCAAGATCGTGTTAAAAAAGGGACGAATTAGCATATATAGTTTTTTCCTCCGCACTTTACATTGTATACATCTCGCGTTTCTGGAATCCGTTTCCTACAAAGAGATGCAGAGTGTCTTTTTAAGATGTAAGTAGACCTGCAAATCACGGTTTATGTAGATATCTTTGGTTGTTCTAGTATGTATTATTAGATTTATCATCCATTTTTTGATCTACAAGATGTGGACTGCGCCTGGCCCTGCAGTCAGCAGGGTTAGAATCAGCTAGTCTCTCCCAGGAGGGGTGAAAAGTGAAAATTAGTAGCCTGCTGATGACCCGCAGACTACACAAGTCAACCCCACCTCCATGCGGTGTAGACTGGGAAACCATGACCGCAAGGTCTTGGGCTAAAAGGGCTATAGCTCGCCATAGGGGATGGACTCCCTATGGTCAGATTTTTGTCCTAAACCTGAGACTGGCCTAGCAAGCCGGCAGGGGATCTTCATACTGCTCGTAGAAAAACTAAGAAGTATAAAATGACTGACTCAAATGAATATAGACCCGGCAATGTTAATGGAATACGAGACAGATCAGCGATTCATGAAATAGGCACAATGAACATCTGCAGTTTTAATAGTAAAGAAGAAGAATTTATAGAAACAATGGAAGAGAGGAAAATTGGACTGATGGGAATAGTGAACACCAGAATAAAAGGGGAAGTATGCAAGGAGATCCACCACAGTTACATGCTAAATAAAATAGATAAACAGGACATCATAGTTATGGCAGACTTCAATGCAAGACTAGGACACAACAGAGCGGGCATAGAAAATCATCTTGGAGCATTTGGAGACCAACATAATGAGAGAAATGATAACGGAAGTAGAATGATAGAGCTATGCAGCCAACACGACCTCTATATAACAAACACATGCTATAAACACGACTCACAAATATACACCTCATATAAATGGAACAATCTAGATACTAAAAGCCAAACTGATTTTATATTAACATGAAGAGAAATATATTAGATGCAAGGGCAGTGCCTAACTTAAGTATAAACACAGACCACAAAGCAGTCGTTGCCATGATAAGAACCATCAATAGAAGAAAGCAAAGACAAGGAAAACATATGCCATGCAAATCAGTAAACTTAAAAAACCTCAAAGACAAGGCAGTGAGGGAAAATTATGAGAAAGAACTAACTGAAATCTTTGTAAAATTACCTATAGAAAGAAAGACAGTGGAAGAAGAATGGGAGATGTTCAAATGAAGCATTTTAAATACTGCAAAAATAACATGTGGAACTGTGATGGGACAGCCCCAGCAGCATCCGAATGACACAAGTTAAAAAGGAATTAAAGAGCCCACAATAATTTTCTATCATTCTCTAAAAGAATAAACGTTCCCCAGAAGAGGATAAAAACGTAAGAGAAAAATACAGAGTCACTTAGAGCCCGCACTATCATTTTTACTACATTGGTAGATCAAAGCAACGTCTGGTCTCTACATCTAAGAGATTTTCCCTTTGATGTTCTGATCAACCAGACATCGTGGAGCCAGTCAGTTGAGATTGACGTGTTAGTTTACAAGCCTGCGGTTGGAATAGGGACTAACACCTTACGTTCAACAGGACCTAACGTGTGAACCAGCCACGGCAGAATGGGAGATAAGAGGGTCAGCCAGACCCGTCTGAAATAATACATGGCAGTGCTACTCAGGGGAAAACCCCGTGTGATCCAAAGACGGCAATATAATGCAGGCCTTACACCTCATCGTAACCCAGGAGATAAAGCTTGTTAATTCCTGGGAAAGCGAGGAGGCACCAGCAGATTGGAATGTAGGTATGACGCAACGTCTGTTGCATGGGCCAAAGCATTGTTTCAGACACGTGGCGGAACATCGGTCAATTTGATTGACAGATGAAACTACCCGTCACAGGAAAGGAGGAGGGGTGAAAAGAATTTGGCACTTAATCCATCTAGGTAAATCGTCCTACATGAAAAATAGGTGGAGCTAACAGGAACTTGGACATATTAATTAACCAACCTGGAAACTAGCCAGGAATTGAATAGAATAAAACGACATGCATGGCCAGCAAGACTTCAGACGCAAATTCACAATAGCATTCTTAGGATACCTACTGGAGAAATATTAACATTTCGTTCTGTTGGACTTCTGTACGAAGTCGTATGACAGGATTTCCTAGCTATAACCCAGGTAAGACCATTACTCTGATTAGTTGTCTGCTAGTCTGAAGGCTTGTGTAGTTTCTTGTTCTGCATATTCTCCCAAACTTTACACTGGTGGATTTTCTTTGTACTTAATGTTCCAGTTCTAGCTTTACGATTTCACTGAGAACTATTTTCTTCTTTTATTCACCACTTGGTTGTCTGATTTGTTGTATGTGATAATTTGGAGAAATCCATTATCCAAGCTACATGAGCGTGTGGCTTATTCATGTACAGGAGATACATTTAGATTCATCCTGTATGATGTTAAACATTGGGGAGACTGACTACTTAGGAGAAATTCCTGAGAGCTACCAGTCTCTTGATAGCGTCCAATTAACATTGATTATTTGGACCAACACTTTGAGTGCCTACCAAGATTATGGTGAAACCACTTGGTTTGAGGAATGGCACCAGTTCACCTGGTCTGCATGATGTCTGCATGAGGACAGACAGGACTTAGGACATTCAATATCCCAGACAGATTCAGGGAAGGCATTTAATGTTCGACAGGACTGTGCGACCAGCCCTTCCGACAAGACAGTATGAATGAATCAAAAAGGGAAAGAGTAAGTGAGGTGAACTTATATGGGAAACACTCCATTACACAAATGTATATGAATATGTATGTTTTGAGCTATAGATGTTCTAAATAGTTTTATTAATATATACATATATATTTATTTATTTAGAACTGATATATGTTTATGTAACATGCCATCATATATATCATCATACCATCATATATTATGACTTGAATGTATGTTTATATGAATGTATAGACATATGTGTTTTGAGATGTGTAGACGTAGATACTACCCATCTCCGTTCGTTTCATTCCAGATCTCTTAGGAGCAATGGACAGTCAACAACCCATATCAGGAAGTGACTTAGCCTTGTGAGGGACCAATTTGGACTCCTTCAATCTGACAGTGAACTGCGTCTCACTGGGGGAAGCAGGACCTATGTGCTTCTGAGCTTTTCAGCCAGATGAGTTACGTATACCATAATATAATCATCATCATCATATGATCATCAATAGCAATAATAAACACAGTTGTTGTATTTTAAACTCAGTTGTCTGTATAATTCTAAATGTTTATAAATGTTTGTGTAGCATAATCAAGTACACACATTATATCATTTAGTGGGGGTTCGCACATATTGTCCGGAGTATGGAGAAACCCTGAATAAAAACTACATGGAGGAAACTAGAAACTTCTACAAAAAAAATTAATGCAATGAGAACCAGAGGGGAAAACTTTGACCCAACTGAAATGATTAACAGCGAAAATGGAGAAACAATAAGTGAACAAAAATAAATCCTAATAAGATGGAAATAGTACTTTGAACACCTTCTCAACATCCCATCAGATGTCACAGGAGTTCAAGAACTGACACATATGCCACCGAAGAACTAGAACCAGACATACTAAAAGGAGAAACTATAGAAGCCATCAGATTAGCCCCATTGAACGAATCAACAGGACAAGATGAAATACCAAATGAATTAATTAAAGCAGCAAGAGAAATAGGAACAGCAAGGCTACTTAGACTATTCAACCATGCTTGGGTAGAACAACAGACACGAGACTGGGGAAACACCATAATTATCCCAATTTGGAAAGACAAAGGCAGCAAAAGAGACTGCACACAATACAGAGGCATTTCACTGTTGAGACATACTGGGAAAATATTTTGCACATTTCTTGAAAAAAGATTACGAACTACTATAGAACCCCAGCTACGTGAAACACAACTTGGATTTAGGAAAAACAAAGGATGCAAAGATCCCATTTTGCTCTTAGACAACTTATAGACAGAAATATCAATTGAATTCAATGAAACACTCCACGTAGCCTTTGAACACCAAGAAAAGGCATTTGATAGAGTAGATAGAAACCAGCTGTGGGAAATCCTGAAACAATATGGAGTGAGTACACATCTAACAAACCTATGTAGAAGCTTATATAACAGTGAATGCACAGTGAGATCAACTGGAGGATACTCAGAACCCTTCACCATAAGATCCAGAGTACTAATGTTGTTTGTCCATCAAGAATGATGATGACCATTCATTTCATCCAGTGGGTTTGAATGTATGAAGCCGTGAGTTCTAAAAAGGCTGATAAGGTCTATTTTGGTTCGAAATGTTCTTTGACAATGTGGGCAAAGAATGCTTGACGTTCCAGGAGGAGGATCTCCTGCAGTGGTTTTTCTGTTCAGCCTTTTCTTCACAGCTCTTGCAGTCCTGGATGCTTCAAAAATGACTACACCCTTATGTAATTAGGTACGCAATGAATTACGGTCTTTAGCAGCAGTCTCCCAAGTGTCAAGATGAATTCCAAAAGCTTTCAGTGAGATTTTCAGAGTGTCTTTAAAACGTTTCCTCTGACCGCCTTGGGAGCGTTTACCACAACACAGCTCGCTGTAAAAAATGTGTTTAAGGAGCCTGAGATCTGGCACGCGAGTTAAGTGACCAGCCCAGCGAATCTGATTTTTCATTAATAGAGTGTGGATGCTGGCTTCGTGGCTTAGAGGTTATGACTTTTCTCTGTAATCTCGTATACTCTCGTGGGTAACGTGATGACGATGAGAATCAGCAGTGGTTCGAATTGCATTGGTAACTTACGGAGTATGTGAGCCGGCCGCTCAGAAAGCAATGGCAAACTACTGAGCGTAATCTTGCCAAGAAATCAACATACAGCTGAAAGATGCTGGTGTTGACAGCAATGTCCTGTAAAGGATATACAAAAAAAAAAAAAAAAAAAAATTGTGTGGATACTGGGCATGGACGCTTTTTCTAGAACTTCAGTGTCTGGGATCTTGTCTTGCCATTTAATCTTCAATAGCTTCCTAAGGCAGAATGTGTGGAAGTGGTTTAATTTCCTAGCATGTCGGTGATAAATAGTCCGTGTTTCACAAGCATATAGAAGTGTGGATAATACAACTGCTTTTTAGACTTTCAGCTTTTCTTGCAGGCTTATTCCATTTCTGTTCCATACATTCTTGTACAGTCTGTCAAAGGCCACGCTGGCCTTGGAGATTCTTGCATTCACTTCGTCATCAATTGTGGCAGCTTGTGACACAGTGCTGCAAAGATAGGTGAATTTGTCCACAACACTTAGTCTGTGACCGTTCACCTTGATATTCGGCAGAAGAATGTTGTGATTATTCCCTGGAGCTGGCTGGTACATAACTGCAGTCTTCTCCAAGTTGATATTGAGCCCAAAGTTGGCATAGGCATATGAGAAAGCTGAAACATTGTGTTGCATGTCTGCCTCTGAGTTGGCATATAGAGCGCAATCATCAGCAAACAGTAGTTCTCTGACGGTGCCGCTGTTAGTTTTCGTTTTGGCTTTCAACCATCTGAGGCTGAAAAACTTTCCATCCATGCAGAAGTTGATGTCTATTCCAATGTCATTGTTCGTGAGGGCATTCGTCAGCATAGCTGAAAACATGAGGCTGAACAGTGTTGGTGCCAGGACACATCCTTGGTTCACTCCATTGGTGACAGGAAAGGGCTCAGACAGTTCACCATTTTCCTGTACTCTTGCCTGCATACCATCATGAAATAGCCGCACTATTTGGACAAAGTTTAGTGGACAGCCATATTTCGCCATAATCTTTACAGTCCTTCTCTGCTGACTGTATCAAAAGCCTTGGTAAGGTCAATGAAAGTGGAGAACATTTCGGAGTTCTGTTCCTGACATTTCTCTTGCAGTTGCCTTGCAGCAAAAATCATGTCAACAGTTCCTCCTTCTTTTCTGAAGCCACATTGACTCTCAGGAAGAATACTTTGATCGAGATGGGCCATGAGGCGATTGAGATAAGAAGAATTCTGGCCACAGAATCTTGCTTGCGATTGAAAGCAAGGAGATGCCTCGGTGGTTGTCACAGGATTGGCGGTTTCCTTTACGTTTGTAAAGGTGTACTATTGACGCGTCCTTGAAATCTTGTGGCATGGTCTCGGTCACCCATATGTTTGTAAAGACTTGGTGAAGCTGCTCTATTAGGACCGGTGCACCTGCCTTGTATATCTCTGCTGGGATGGAGTCAGGACCAGGTGCCTTTCCACTGGAAAGTTGCTGGATGGATTTGTTTAGGTTGGCAGGTCAAGTGTATCATTAGTGGGAACTTGAGGAAGGCAGTTGATGGTTTCATAATCGAAGAAGGAAGTTGCATTTAAGATGTTGCTGAAATGCCCTGCCCAGCGTTGAAGGATTTCTTTCTTATCGATGACCAATGTTCCCCATCTGCACTGCTATGGTGTGATACGGGGTGATGAACATAATCCAACACAAACAGAGTAATTACAAACTTTTGGCTCGAACTGATAGCAGATTAGGAGGCCAACGGCAGCAACAGGAAATGACTCCTCGGATAGTTCAAAGTTTGAATAGCATTTAATCTCGCAGCGCGTAGCTTGTAGTAACGAAACAATAAAACATTTAAATCCTTTACTGTACCTGTACTACCAGGGCAGCAGTAAGTCTAGATATATTAATATTTATAATGCGTTCCCAAGCCATCTCGGCAAAGATATCAACACTGGTAACATATGTCCTTCTTGAGTCCTTCTGTCACTCGATTGAGACACATTCTCACTGCTTCGCAAAACATCGCGGTTTCATCCATTTGCTTGCCTGTTCGTTCCTAACAGTTATGCCTGTCATCTATTACTATTCGCAAGCATCGATCCAGCCACTGTTTAGACGTTGAGCCAACCTACAGCCAACTTATTCCTCTCAGATCAAAACCTGCTAGCGTCTTCTAGAGCAATCTCTGATTGTTGTCATCCCGTTTCTCCATGACGTATCTCTGTTTCTCCCGTCATCTTCTTGACTTCCACAGCACTTCGGTTCGTGGCTATTCTAACTATCTAATTAACGTCATTCAGTCGCGCTTGCCAATTGGCAGTAGCCCACCCACCTCACCTTTGAAAATGGTGTAATCATTTTTTTTTTCTGTAGCAGTGCAGACTGAATGAGCCATATGTGCTAACTGAACTTAAGTGAATATCCCTTGAAACAAATAAAGAGTTTCAAGTACCTAGGAAGTATAATATCATCAAATGGCAAATCAGAAGACAAGATTAAAAATAGATGCAATAAGGCAAACCAACTCATTGGACAAATGGCACCAATACTAAAGAACAAACATGTATCAATAGCTACTAAGAAAGCACTTTACAACACAATCTTCCTACCAACTCTATGTTACCAATGCTAAACCTGGATAATGACAGAAAAAGAGAAAAGAAAAATCACAATAACAGAAATGAGATTCTTGAGAAGAATACTCAATGTATCACGAAGAGATAAGATCAGAAATGAAGAAATCATGACTAAAGTGGGGGTTGTAGCTGCACTAGATTCTATTATAATAGGCAGCAAGTCAAATGGTTTGGCCATGCATGTAGGTTACCAACTAACAGTATACCACAACAAGCAATGATGTACAGACCAGAGGGAAGCAGAGGAAGAGGCTGACCACGTAAACGATGGACAGCAGGGCATAACAGAGTCCATGGAAATATCGATACATGAAGCCCATAAGTGGGCACTCTCCCGCTGTTTATACTTCACCTTGACACAAGGTACAAGAGGAACATGATGAGATGAGATAAGATGAGATGAGATCTATTTTGACGTATATTGTGTTATTTTCTACGATTAAAGTCGGGGGCTCATGCCAAACTAAAATGACGAAGATTGCATGCAGTAATGTGATATTTCAATGGTAGGAAATAGCTGTTTCCTTGTCAGCTATGCCTGTTTAGTATTGTTATGGAATATTCACAGCGACTTGAATGCCACTGAACACATCTTTCCATTCAACGTCCATTGTAGTATTTAAGTGTAATTTTTCATCACTCTACATGGTCGGGGTAACTTTTTACAGCGACTTCTCTGGTCAAAATAGATCTATGCCTCACAGCCTCATGCTGACAAGACAGCGCGTCCTGTAACGCGTGCAGACTGACGTCAACTCAGCATAATGTGGAGGTGTGTGCGTGCGTGCGCGCATGCACGCCTGCACGCACACACACACACACACATATATATATTTGAGACAAGTCAAGATGACTGGAGATGAATACAGGTGCAGTGAATGACCAGGGCTGTATATATATGAGATTTATATGTATGTGTGACCTGGACACTTACTAAACAAGCTGAACAGCGCATAAATGCCTTTGAATATAAATGTTATAGACGAGTTCTAAGAATATCTTGGATAAAGAAAAGAACAAATGCATCCATACTTCAAGAGCTGAATACTGAAGAAGGTTAGCTATGAAAGACGATAAAACAAAGAAAATTGAAATATTTTGGTCACTTGAAACGCCACGAAAGTTTGGAGAGAACAATAATGGAGGGGTATATCCCTGGGAAGAGAGGAAGAGGAAGGCCAAAGAGAAGATGGGTGTAGGATGTGGCGGATGATCTCCAGATGGGTGTATCGGACGCGCAGCATCTTGCTTATGATCGAGAGGTTTTCGGGAAGGTTGTTATGGGAGCGAGGTTCTGCAAAGGACGTAAAACTTGCCTACTACATCAACATTAGCTGAAAAATGCTGGTGTTGACTGCAGCGTCCTGTAAGGGATATGCAACATAAGGGCTGCGAAAGTTAACGGTTAATTAATCGATTAATCGTTAATTTTATTTTACGATTAATTTTTTTTTACAATTAATCGAAACATTTTCTCCCATCACTTATACAAATGAACCGGATGTCGAAAAATTATCGGACGTTTTAAACATAGTGCTGCAAACACAACAGAGTTGCAAAATGTACTAAGTCACCATTGTGTAAGCTGCAGCAAGTTGTACCAACAAGATGGAACAGTATTTTTATTATGCCACAGAGTCATCTACAGGCCAGAGAAGCATTAATTGTTTACATGTCAGATGAAAAGAAGCAATACAAAACTGTCAGATTCAGATTGTGAGAAGATTTTGAAATATGTCAAAATTTTGAACTTATTCTGTCAGACCACGGTCCTGCTTGGCGGTCAAAATTATGTTTCATGTAGCTGTGTATTGCCACTGCTATCATCGTTGACAAAGCATATGACTGTACACGATGATGATCCGGGCTACATAGCTAAATTTAAGGCAGCATGTATTAATGACTTCAGTGAACGAGTCGCTAATATGACAAGAACTGAAATACTACAGACTGCAACAGCACATGATCCACGCTACAAATACCTGAAGTGTTTGTCAAAAGATGCAAAAGAGCATACCTGGTCATGAAATGAACAACAAATAGCAGTTGATGTTCATGATGAGCAGATGGAGACTGCAGCAACGAATGATACTGACATTGACAATGAAAGTGTCAAGGTGTTGGGGAGAATAGATACAGGACAGAGAGGACAAGGGACAGAATAGAGTTAGGGCTACAGAGATAACGATATACAGGACATAAGTAAGAACACAGAGATGTCATAAGACAGGAGACAGGACATAAGTCAGGACACAGAGAGGTCATAAGATAGGACATCTACAGGACAATAGATAGATGGGAGACAGGACCTAGGAGGGGACACAGAGATGTCCGAGACAGGACACCGACAGGACAGGACCGAGTGATAGGAGGAGACATAAGTTCATGGGACACTGCCCTGAACGGACTAGACGGCAGTACACTGAATGACCTAACCTAACACGGACGGACTGCAGTACGACGTGACTGCTAAGACAGCACGGTGGTCACGCAAGGCACGTGGATTAGTACCACGAGACGAACTGACCAGTTTGAAAACATGAGACAGGACGCAGACAGTTTCAGGGGAAGGACGTTGTGTTTTCGAGAGCAAGTGTATAGCTTTTGCGAGAGTGCTAGTTTGTAGATAGCGAGTGAGAGTGTAGGACTTGTGTAATTGGCTGTGTGCTATAAGCGTTTGTAAGGCGGCATTTGTATATGTATGTAATGAATTCACCGCCTGTATGCACACTATGATGATGAACAGGTTCGCATGAATAAATTGTAAAAACCCCATACGTACGACTGATGGTTTTCTTGAGTGCGTATGAAGGAGTTAGAATACCTGTGTGCGTGCGAGACATTGACAGAAACTATAAGTGAACCAAATGTAAAGCGTATTGAGCTAATGGAGTCTGCCTCAGACATGGAAGATCATGTCGACAACTCCTCTGATAAATTGTTGCGTTAAAAAATGGAGAAAGTTGCTGAATTGGCTGACCCTCTGCAATGGTGGAAACTTAATGAACATCGATATCCAAAATTGGCAATCCTTGCAAAGACCATTATGTGCATACTGGCTACCTCAGTTCCATGTGAACGATTGTTCAGCTCTGCTGGTTATATTGTTAATTGTTAATAAGACGCGTTCGTCACTTGAACTAAATACTGTCAACATACTCGTCTGTTTGCATAGTTGGTTATTAGATGATATATGAACAAGCCAATCCAGTGTTATTTCGATTTTTGACAAATATGATTATAATGTGAGTCATGTGACTATATATGTTTTGTTTTAATCAAAATTAACGATAATCGTTAATTTTTCAAAAGTTAACTACTAAATTGAAATTAATCGGTCGCAGCCCTAATATATATATATATATATATATATATATATATATATATATATATATATATATATATATATATATATATATATATATAAAAATCAGAAGAAGTTATCTTGCCCTTAGTTAGGAAATATCGGCAGTTTTAATCTCCCTTGAACTTATGTGTTACAACAGTGGTGTGAGTGTGTAGGTCACACTTTTCGAAAGTGCTCAAACCGTATTTTCCTCTTTGTTCATATTACATGATAAACTGACCCACAAACATTAATATCTTGGCTTAGAATTGACCTACAGACTTGAATAAGGTACCGTTGGATTTGCTTTTTTCAATAGATATCAAAGTATGTAGGTTTTATAATTTTAAAAAAAACTACAATTTAGAAAAGGTTACTAAAGTGGCTATATATACTAATTTGTAGCAATGTAATTCATATAATCTTAAGTATACTTTACCAATCAAAATTGCGCATGTATGTTTTGAATCCATGGGTAGCTATAAGAAAGGTCAGTAGGCCTGTCCATAAATGCTTTGCAGACCTGTAGATATAATGGAATATAAAAGTTAACTTCAGGTAAAGTTAGCATGCTGCACGCCACAGTGTATTTGAGTATTTGCACAGACAATATTTTTAATAAATTAATGAAAGTGTGAAAGGTGTTTTCTTGTAATTACTTTACCAAATGCCTAGTGTGCAAGTAACTTCATAGCAGATAGAAGAATAGTGAATAGCTCTAGAAACTAGAGTCATACAAGGGCAATGTATAAATATCTTCCCAACAATTTCAGGAAGTAAACAAATCCAATTATGCAAAAGTTGACACTTCGCAATTATTAAACAAGTCTATTCCCATGAATGGTGGGAGTGAAAAACATTATCAAACAAGCAGACAATGTCATTTTTCTGCAAATAATAACAGTCAAGATAACCAACAGAAACCACACAATAATAGAACTAAAAGTACATATAATGTTAACAAACAACATATACAGTGCACAGAACAAGGGCAGTGGAACGTCATAAACATATGTATGTTCTATATTATGATGATCATTTGACCACCCCTCACATATGTTCATTGCGCGGTTACAAACATGTACGCACAAGTCAAGAAATATATTACAAACATTCACTTGCAAGTCAAGAAATCTGTCACAGACATTTGCATACACTCCAATAAATATTCTGCGAACTGGTTAAGTAAATGGAAAGAGCATTACAGAAAACAAGCAACACTTGTCTTTACTTGCCAGATTTAATTACCTTGTTTTTGCTTCAGATATAGCAAACGTACCTCATTATAGCATAAGTGGTACACATTTTACACACGAGTGAATACTATAACATTGTTCAAGTCAACAAAGTTAAAATATACAAATAATGGCATACATTCAGAAAAGAGACAACATAAGTTCAAAAGAAAGAAAGAAAGAAAGAAAGAAAGAAAGAAAGAAAGAAAGAAAGAAAGAAAGAAAGAAAGAAAGAAAGAAGAAAAGAAAGTGAGAAAGAAAGGATGGAATGAATAAGAGTATTAGTTAAACACATAACAGCTCATATTTCGCTACATACACATTAGTTTGTTACCAAATGTTCGTTCCGAATTTTGCTGAGATGAAGGCAACTTTTTTCAGAACTATCTTTCATGCTATCTCTGTTATTCTCTTACAAATTCATGATAGCAAATTAAATCCTGTTCTTTATTTTAGCAGGAAACTTGTTGGTACCTTTAACACTAATACGAAGCGTTAATACAGTTTATAAATATTTGCTTGGTAGAAAATTCTTGTTCAATCCGAAGATTCTATCTATATTTATGGTTTACTTTCTTTACAAGTCCTTACGGATTACTCTTCTGTTACAAGACTATGAGTTTGATATATGTCATATCCCAGGCAAGGATAATAACTTGGCAGATCTTCTTAGTAGACTCTAGAATTCTTATCTGCTATCACATTTCATGTTATTTGTTTGCATGCATACATGTAGTACAACAGGCCAATTGCTTATTTTATTTCGTAGACACCCAAATGGAATTTCTATACAAACACAATAAACACTCCAATATATATTAGTTACATATTAAGTATTGTCAGATATATACATATTTTGTTTAATTTAATTAATTGGCAGAAGACGTGGACAATATTCCTCGGGCCGATGCTGGTATAGTGTTCCATGGACTTATGATGTGGTCAGTGCATTTGTTTCGCTTCAATAATGTGCGCGAGTGACTGTACATGTACTTTGGCCACGTTGCTGGAACTTTGCAATTTCGTCAGGAACTGTGTGCGGTCTTGGTGGAGCGATACCAGTGTTTGTTATTATTAGTTACTTTAACTTATTTACATATTTACTTTAGTCATGCGATCTTTTATTCATTCATATTTCACATCATTGATCGAATTCACAGTTGTTGTCATTGTTTAAATTCACAGTTGTCATCATTGATCGAATTCACAGTTGTTGTTATTAGTCAAATTCACATTTGTCATCATTGATTGATTTCACAGTTGTCATTAGTCGAATTCACATTTGTCACCAATGGTCGAATTCACATTTCTCAGCACTGGTCGAATTCACATTTCTCATCAGTGGTAAAATTCACATTTCTCAGCATTGGTCGAATTCACATTTCTCACCATTAGCTGAAGTTGCATTCCTCATCATTGGTCGAATTCGCACGTCTCATTATTGGTCGAATTCGCATGTTTCATCATAGGCCAAATTCACATCTTGAGTCACATACCATACATTACATCTTGATTTGTAATCAGTAGCTAGATAATGGTCTGATAGTAACGGTAGCCCATGCTGTTCCCTACCGAATGAGGAAGTTCTAGAACTCCATTTAATGTCATTCACATTGAATAAACTGCAGACAGGCTTGATATGCAAGGCATCTGTAAAGAAGGTAGTTTGTCAATGCTTTCCTTCTTGGCAGTGACCTTACTGTAAGTGACCATAGCCATTGTCTCTAAAAATAGATCCTCAGTCTACTGTCATGAAAGTTGAGACCATAACCAACAGCTTTCTGTCGGCTGTTACCCTGATCAGGAGGCTAAATGGGTACTTCACTGAGCCCAATGGTGTCCCATAGGCTAGTAGAGGGAAGGAGACACATTACTCTCCTTTGATAGGGGATTTCCATAACCTGCCACTCTTAAATTATGCTAGCTCATTATTTTGTGTACTAGCGGTTATGCTCAGTGACTCTCACATTCCTGTAGTAATGAAAATTAATGTAAAATCAAAATTTTCAGGGGAAAAAAAGAAATAAAGAATCATAGATTCAAATATCAGAGAAAGAAACATATCTTAAAAAAATAAAAAGCTGATATGAAGCTCTACTGATAAAAATCATGGAGCAATACAAAGAAAAAAAACCGGCAAAAGTCTAAAAACAACTATAAACACAGACAATATACTTTTACCCACTGAGGAAATCAAACAATCAATCGCTTTTCATCTCTGCATTGCAGACTGGCTGAATTTATTCGCCAACACCCTCTGTGTTGTGTCTTCATTGTGCATTCTAAATATATTGTACGTCCTTTGTAGGAATGTAATCAACCCTGGGTTGATTTTCTAGGCAATTGTACATTCCATAGTATAAATCGCCTACTTTGCTATCGGCAAACGGGAAGCTTAAGAGCAACCACGTCAACGTCTACACCATGAATTCATATAATTTCTTCTAATCTATCGCTAGATTTTGTCAACACACCTGTAGCATTGTTATCATTTGCTTCCCTCCACCACATCCTTTAACGCTCAGCTATCTTTTAATATTAGTGAAATATCTTAATTCTCTAACCATGATCTCATCCAGAAATGTTTTCTTACATCCAAGTTTTTGTAATACCTCTTAGTTCATTTCACTCTCCTCCCATGATATTCTGCCTAATCACCTATATAATCACATTTCAGAAGGTTCATTTTCCCCATGTTGTTTATTCATTGTCCATATTTCTGCACCATACATTAACGCACATTTGAAAAGTAACACTTGATCACTCCTAATTTTGGCTTACAGCTCAGCTATTTAGTTATGAGAAACTTTTCAATAATGTTGAATGTTGTTTTGGCCATCCCATTCTATTGCATATTTTGCCTCATACCTGCCACAGTCTGTTATTAATTGTCCTAGATAAGAAAAACTATTCACTTCTCTGTCCATACTGTAAATTTCCATACTCGTCCATATTTCAATGGACGAGTAAAAGCGGCAGTACTGCCATGTCCATGCACCAGATTACTGTTGAGCAGCATCCCAAATGTTAAAGACTGCAGTACTAAGAAGACTGAACAATGGGAAAGTCAATACATTACTGAGAACGCTGTCACAAGACGACAAGCTAAGCTTGACAAAGAAGAAGAAGAAAATGCAGCCCCACTGGTCCCACCAACACAGGTCCCAATGACTCAGAGGACTTTAGGTTACTACAGCAATCAGACCAGTTGTTACAATAATGCTTTAATCTGATCAACCAACCACCGAGGATGGCGAAAGAAAATAAGTGGTGGCGTGCCATAAAGAGCAACATATTAATTAGAATTTACAACAAAGGCCTAGCGCGCATCCCACAAAAAGTGCTGCCAGCCCAACATCGCAGCAAAGTGCTAGAAATGGTGCATGCCAGACACATGGTGTCATAGAATGCTGTGATTCCACCAGAATTACTCTCATACCACAAGAAAGTATTCCGAAAAGGGAGGCAAACAGAAGTGCGCTTGACGTTTGAAACTTTATTACACAACATTGCGCAAGTAAGAATGCCGACACACAAAGTGATCACAGGCTAGATTTTTATGAGTCTCATCTCATGTCATCTCATCATGTTCCTCTTGTGCCTTGTGGTGTCGAGGTGAAGTATAAACTTCGTGATATTGCCCGATTATGGGCTTCATATATCGATATTCCCATGGACTCTGCTATTCCCTCCGTCCAACGTTTACGTGGTCGGCCTCTTCCTCTGTTTCCATCTGGTCTGTACATCACTGCTTGTTGTGGTATGCTGTTGACTGGCAACCTACTAGCATGGCCAAACCTTTGACTTGCTGCTTTCTAATAAAATCTAGTGCTGCTTTAACCTCCACTTTAGTCCTGATTTCTTCATTTCTGATCTTATCTCTTCTTGATACATTGAGTATTCTTCTCAGGAATCTCATTTCGGTTGTGATTTTTCTTTTCTCTTTTTCTGTCATTGTCCAGGTTTGGCATTGGTAGCATAGAGTTGGTAGGAACATTGTGTCGTAAAGTGCTTTCTTAGTAGTTATTGATACATGTTTGTTCTTTAGTATTGGTGCCATTTTTCCAATGAGTTGATTTGCCTTATTGCACCTATTTTCGATCTCGTCTTCTGATCTGCCATTTGATATTATACTTCCTAGGTACTTGAAACTCTTTACTTGTTTCAAGTGATGTTCGTTTAGGTGAATAGTTGTTGTTTGTTCTTCTTTAGTTATAGTCATTACCTCTGTTTTGCTTGTGCTAATTTTCATGTTATGTTCCCTGCACATTTCATTTACACTATTCATGTGGTCTTGTAATTCAGTTTCTGATTTTGCTATTAGTGCTTGGTCGTCCGCAAACAGGAGTTCTCTAATGGTTAGATTTGCATTGGTTCTTGCTGTCTCTGCTTGGCTGGTTTCTTTACAAATGTTGTCTATATATGTTATGAACAAGAGAGGGGACAGGACACAACCTTGTCATACTCCAGATCTTATGGTGAAGGGTTCTGAGTGTCCCCCAGTTGCTCTCACTATGCATTCACTGTTGTTGTATAAACTTCTACATAGGTTTGTTAGATGTGTACTCACTCCATATTGTTTAAGGATTTCCCACAGCTTGTTTCTATCTACTCTATCGAATGCCTTTTCTTGGTCGACAAAGGCTAAGTAGAGTGTTTCATTGAATTCGATTGATTTTTCTATAATGTGTCTAGGAGCAAAAATGTCGTCTGTGCATTCTTTGTGTTTCCTAAATCCAAGTTGTTTCTCGCTTAGCTGGGGTTCTAAAGTAGTTCGTAATTTTTTTCAAGCATTTTGCAAAATATTGTTTCCAGTATGACTCAACAGTGAAATATCTCTGTATTGTGTGCAGTCTCTTTTGCTGCCTTTGTCTTTCCAAATTGGGATAATTATGGCGTTTCCCCAGTCTCGTGGTGACTGTTGTTCTACCCAAACATGGCTGAATAGTCTATGTAGCCAAGCTGTTCTTATTTCTCTTACTGCTTTAATTAGTTCATTTGGTATTTCATCCTGTCCCGGTGATTTGTTCAATGGGGCTAATCTGATGGCTTCTATAGTTTCTTCTTTTAGTATGTCTGGTTTTAGTTCTTCAGTGACATCTGTGTTGGTCTCTTGAATTCCTGTGACATCTGATGGGATGTTGAGAAGTTGTTCGAAATACTGCTTCCATCTTATTAGGATTTGTTTTTGTTCACTTATTGGTTCTCCATTTTCATTGTTAATTATTTCAGTTGGGTCAAAGGGTTCTCCTCTGGTTCGCATTGCACCTATGTTTTTGTAGAAGTTTCTAGTTACCTCCTTGTAGTTTTTATTTAGGGTTTCTCCATACTCTTCCCAGTCTTTTTGTTTTTCCCTCTTTACTATTCTACTCACATGTCTTCTCGCTATTCTATATTCTATGTAATCACATTCCTATTTGCTCTTCAACTACTTTTTATATTTTTCCTTTTTGTCTTTTACCGCTTTCTTTACTTCTGCATTCCACCAACTTGTTATTTTCTTTGTACATGTTTTGTGTTTTTTCGTGGTTCCACATGTTATTTTTGCAGTATTTAAAATGCTTGATTTGAACATCTCCCATTCTTCTTCCACTGTTTTTCTTTCTGTAGGTTATTTTACAAAGAGTTCAGTTAGTTCTTTCTCATAATTTTCCCTTACTGCTTTACTGATTTGCATGGCATGTATTTTCCTGCTCTTTGTTGTCTTCTTTTAATGGTTCTTGTTGTGGCAACGACAGCTTTATGATATGTGTTTATACTGAAATTGGGCACTGCCCTTGCATCTAATATATTTCTCTTTCTGTTATTTCTTGTTAATATAAAATCAATTTAGCTTTTTGTATCTAGATCGTTCCATTTATACCAGGTGTATACTTGTGAATCTTTACGTTTATAGAATGTGTTTGTTTTACAGAGGTCGTGTTGGCTGCAAAGCTCTATCAGTCAAACTTCCGTTATCATTCCTTTCATTTTGCTGATCTCCAAATGCTCCCAGATGTTTTTCTATGCCCACTCTGTTATGTCCTGGTCTTGCATTGAAGTCTCCCATAAATATGATGTTGTCCTGCTTATCTAGTTTATTTAGCATGTCATGTATGTCTTCGTAGAAGTCCTCACATTTTTGTTCATTATTGTTTGCATTACATGGTGCGTATATTTGTACATATGTTGTAATTGTTTAATCTTTTATTCTCACTGTTATGATTCTTTCTGATATATATTTTATGTCTAGTATTCCTCTTGCTAGCTGTGGTTATATGACTATTCCCACACTGTGTCTTGCCCTTTATTGCTGTTCTACTCCAGAGTAAACAAATGTGTAACTGCGGTGGAGCTCCTTGCATCCTTTCCCCTTTGTTCTGGTGTCCGCTATTCCCATCAGTCCAATTTTCCTCTCTTCCATTGTTTCTATAAGCTCTTCTTCTTTGCTATTGAAACCACAGACGTTCATTGTGCCTATTTTTTTAGTCGCTGATCTATCTCGTAGTCCATTAACATTGCCATGTCAATAACCGTTTGGGTCAGTCCGTTTATACTTCTTAGTTTTTCTACGAGCAGTATGAAGATCCCCTGCTGGCTTGCTAAGCCAGTCGCAGGTTTAGGACACTAATCTGACCACAGGGAGTCCATCCCCTATGAGTAATCGCACATTTATAATGTTTGGCATTACACAACCCAGAGCAGGTACAACAAGGCGTAAATTCGCATGCAAGGTAATGGAGATGATAGACAGCCTGGAGCGGCTTAGCGGATCAAATGTATGAACTTCAGACTGAATCAAGGTGTAATAAACTGAGAGGTTTGATTGATTGATTGATTGATTTAGGAATCGATATCACAGCATTCAGGGCATTCCCATAAGTGCTCTGTCCCCATCCTCAGTAGCCAGCGAAGAGTTCCAACACTAATAGTACCAGTAGCAATCTGATTATAAGTCCGTCTCGTCTTTCCTCTGAGCGTTGAGCGTCGGCCAGATCCCCTTGTCACTCCTCGCTGTCTCATTCTTGCCAGACCATGGTAATCCATTTGCTCCTCCGAGGTGTGCACGTACTCCCACAAGGCCGCAACCACATCTTGTCATGTATCAATACTCCACCAAGTTCTGCAGAGCCAACCAATCTGTCTGCCTGTTCATTTCCCAGCACACCGGCATGCCCCGGAGAAAAGATCCAGGCGATGTTTGTCACCCGTGACCTCCAAAGCGAAGCAAGCCACTCCGCACGAAGCCTGCACGTCCTCACCCTCGTCAGCATGCTTTCTGAGTCAGTTACAATCACGATGTGTGTGTGTGTCGTATTCTCCATCCAACGGAGAGCCGCAGTGACTGCCTCCGCCTCCATTCTTAAGCTGGATGTTGTGGTATTATATGCCAGGCTCTCCTGCCCCAAACATCGACCATTAGCTTTGGCTATGAACCCTCAGCCACTTCTCTCACCCCTTGACACCAAACCATCTGTGTAGATAATCACATCACCCGAGTGAGCATTGTCCTGAATTAGTTGCTGGATTTCCACTTCCGTGGCCCCTGCTGGCCCCTCCCTGCACTCCCGGCTTAATGTGATTATAACTCTGCAAAAGTCTGACTGCTTTGCTGGCACTCTGACCCACTCCTCTCCACGCCTAATGTTCTCCAAGGGGCACACCTGTCCGTATCCTGCGCCTGAGCCATCCATGATCTCCCTCTTATCAGTCACTGACCCTTAACTGCGTCAAGCGCATCATGCAGTGGGTGGTCTGTGTCTGCAGCTACTCTGAGGTATGCCTTCGCCTGCATCACCTTGAGCCTACCAGCAACAGTCGGCAGACCAAGGATGTAACGCATACACACTACTGGGGTGTCTCTAGTACATCCTAGAATGACCCGCATAACTTCGTTCTGTATGCGCTCTAACTTCACCAGCTGACTCTCTGAGACAGTGAGCAGACCTAATCCATAATCAATTACTGAGAGGATCAAGTGCTGGTATAGTGTGAAAAGCATTCTCTGCTCTGTGTCCATTGCAGCCATAGTTTTAAGTGCACTGAGTCCCTTTTGAGATCTTGTCACAACCGTCTCCACATGGTCCTTGAAGGATAGGCTCCTGTCAAATGTGATCTCCAGATACTTCAGTTTGTTCTCTCTGCTGACATTTCTACCATCCATCGCAAGGCTTGGGACATCAGCTCTTACAATCCTGTTGTCCAGAGAGCACCACAAAACAGCCGCCTTTTCCGGGTGGATGACAGCACTCATTTCTGTGCACCAGTCAATCACTTTATCTACTGTCGCCTGTAACTCCTGGGCTGTTTGCTCCCTATCTCTCCCCTGCCTATATGCAAGAATATCATCTGCAAATGTTAGTATTCTTCCAACCCCTGGTGCTTCTAGGTTTGCAATCTTGCTCGTATACACATTAAAGAGCACCGGTGAGACTGCAGATCCCTGTGGCAGTCCCGGGGTTAATATATGTGGCTCTGAGGTCCATGCACCCAGACGGAGAGCAACCTGACGAGAGTGCAGGACAGCTGCTATCCAGTTCACCAACCAGGGATTGACCCCCTTCTCCATCAGTGCGGTCATCAAAATATCATATCGAACTCTTCTTCTTCTTCTTCGTTCATCCGGAGTTTTTTTTCCGGATGTGATTGCGTTGTGCCTGTTTACAGCAGAGCTGCGTTCTTGTGCCGTTAGGACGACACATCCGACTTCTGCGGGCATTTGTTGACCGGGTTAACCTTCCCGGGATATCGAACTCTATTGTACGCATCCTCAAGTTCAAGCGCTACCGCCATCGTTTCCTGTCTACTCTGGAACCCCTCATAAACATCAAAGGCAAAAGTGGCTGCATTTGACCAGGTATCTTTTCCTGGCCTGTAGCTCCCCAGGCCTCTTGGAAGAAGCTTCCCCCTTTCCAAAAAATCCTGCAGCTTAACAGCGACTATTGTCAAGGTCTCACGTAACTAAAGAAGAGACATAATACAGAAGGAACACAGAAACAGGGGAGAGAATAGCAGCGACTCGAACATGCTCGAACATTCGAGAGAAATAAGTCAGACGGCCAACTACGCAGTACGCCCAGGCGGAACCCGCCAGAAGTGTGAAAGGGTGAAACCCAGGAGATGCACGAAGGGGCAAGCACTCCGTATCCACCCGACGAGAGTCGAGAGGGCAGACGGCTACTGGACATTGATGGGAGAGGGTCTAGCTTCTAGAGGGATACACATAGATAGACTTAGTTTAGAATCTCTAAGTGATTAACGATAGACAGATGATGTTGTGTACAGTTCTTTGATGCTTTGTATAATGTACATGTAATATTTATAACCATTGTGCGAGACGATTGTTCGCCAGATGACAGATCTTGTAATAAACTATGATGACGATAATCGAACTTACAGAGTTCTGTTGTATCTGTGATCGCACTACACTGCCTGTCTGAACCCGAGTCTTTCTATCCCTATTTGTGACACGCTGACAACTATCTTCTCTAAAACCTTCTCAAATGTATTTTGAAGGGTGATGATCCTAAAGCTGCTAAGCTTTGACTGATCCTTGAATGGTTTTGGGAGAGGGATGAGATAGCTGTGCACCCAATCCTGTGGTACTGATGCTGTCCTAATGCTCTGGTTAAAGCAGTCGGTCATCTCCTCCAGGTCTGCATCGCTCAAACCCTTCATGTGGCCATACCTGACCCCATCGGGCCCTGGTGCCATGTCTTTTGCCTTTTTCAAAATGTGTTTTAACATCTTCCACCCGTATGATGTCTTCATACTGCATATTCTTCGTGGTGCCAGATAACTCCTCTCTAACTGCATCCCTGGTGTCCGCATCATTATGATTGGTCTGCTCTAAAAATCTCTGGAGAAACGCCTCCCCTTTCTCTTTGTCTGTTGTCATGCGCACACCATCATCTCTATAAATTGTTCCCACTGTCATAGGTCGATCTTTTCTCTGCATTTGCCTGTGCAGTTTCCAGAATTTTCGCAGTATTTTATCACCTCCAATCTCCTTCATGAAACATTCCCATTTCGCCTTTTTGGCCTCTGCAGCACAGCGCTTGAAAACCTCCACCTTGTCTTTCTTGACGTTTTCCGTTGTGTCCACTCCCTCTCGTGAGCTTCGAAGTGTCTGTCGCACTTTCTTTAGCTGCTTCACTGCAGCTCTCTTTGCTTTCCAAGCATGGTCTACTTCTGGGGTCCACCATGGGGGCTGCAAAAAGGGAGTTTTAACAGTCCTGTTGCATGCCCCTTGTCTGAGGCATCCAAGAAGGCAATCGGTCCACTCATACCGGAAGGTCTTGCACGCTCTCCCAGCTTTAACTTTCCTGGGTTTAGAGATCAGGACTGAGCATGGCATGTGGTCACTCCCATGGTCATTCAAAACAGTCCACTTTACATTAAGGACTGATGACTGGGAGACAAGTGCCAAGTCAACAGCTGTGTCTGCATCGCCAGGCCTCATTGCCATTCTTGTCGGCCTACTATCATTTATGCAGACCACATCGGAGTCCACCATGGCATCCACAAGGGCAATTCCCTGTCGGTTTTCTCCACTACTGTCCCAATCTCAGTTCATTGCATTGAAGTCTATAACCTGGTAATTCCTCCAGTTCCTTAAGCCAGTCCCAATGTTCCTTTCTGACAAAACAGTCCACTGTGGCATATACATTTATGATGTTCCAACTTAAGCCACCAATCTCCATTTCTATACCCTGGACCTCTCTTGCACTGTGATTCCACTGGCTCAAGTCAAGTACCACATGCTTCACTCCTTCCTTCACCAGCAGACCTTGTCCATGTCTCTTCTGCCCAGTAAGGTTTATATAACTGAGAGGTTTCCTGGTCTAAGGTGAGACAAGGCCAGTTGCTCAGGGAGGATTTGTGACGAGTAGGAGATTCTCAACCACATTAGGTGTGAACGGACGGACCCCACGGTGGGTCCAGAAAAACACATGGCCTAACATTCGCCACCAGATCCGAAAGATCAAGGTTACCCAACAGAGAAGAGGATTTGTATAAAAGCTCTGACTGGAACTGTACAAATCATAATTGTTTATTCCAAGGATCAGCTTTCAACTAGAGTGCCATGTTCTCTATAGATCCCGTTCAGTGACTATGAGGGCAGTTGTCCCGAACACTGACTCAGCTGATCCTATCATATTGGAATCGAGGAGATTCTCACCTGTTTGGAAATCCGTGATTCATGATGTCATGCCACAACCATCAGTATCAGTTATGTATTATATTTTTGTGTATTGGTGTAAACTAACATTACTCAGTATCATCATGTTTTTATTTTTAAATATTAAATTTTGATCTTGATAGAAAAGAAAAACCAGAGTAGTTTGTTTTCAACTCATAGTTATATCTTACTTTCCGAGGGAAGCAACTGGTGGGGAGTTTATTGTAAACAAGAGTGGGGTATTGACAGGGAGAAAATTTGCCCTGCATAGTAGTCCTGTAGTAGACATAAAATCTGAGCATCTAACCTTCTCCCTGGATAACCGGATCGTCAAGGCAGACGTCCCAGGTATTATGTTGAATGGATGTCCTCTTAGGCGAGAGAGTAAACTGAAGTACTTGGGTATCACCTTTGACAGGTGTTTGTCTTTTAAGGATCATGTGGAGGCTTTGGTGGTGAAGGCTGGTAGGGGACTTAATGAATTGAGGGCTATGGCAGCAACCGGGGTAGATCAGAGGATGCTGTACAGGCTCTTTCAGCAGTTAATCATTTCTGTCATTAAGTATGGTTTGGGGCTGCTGACAGTATCAAAGAGCCAGCTTGAAAGATTGGAGTGCATACAGAATGCTGCCATGCGGTTAATCCTGGGGTACACAAAGGATACACCAATTATATGCATGAGGCATATCCTGGCGCTACCAACAATGACGGATAGGCATAGGGTCCTTCAGGCCAAATGGTACCTGAGAGTTGCCGCAGACAGGGATCACCCGCTACATGCAGCAATGGATATGGTCAAGGGTCATAGACCTGGATGGCAAAGGCAGAACTTTCTATATGCCAGGTGTGTGATCTAGAGACCATCAATCGTGAAAGAGAGTGGGTTGAAGTTCCGGAAGAAATGACGGACTGGCACAATGTAATAATAACACTGGGTCGTGAGTGCAGAGAAAGGGCAGCGGGCCACACAGTTTGAAGTGCAACAGCTGATCCAGAGGAACACTCATCAAGGTGACATAGTCATCTACACCAATGGGTCAGTGGTAAAAAAAAAAGACATAGTTGCTGGGGCTTTATTGCAAATGCTAATGGGCGAGTCTTAAAAAAGGAGAGTCTGGAATATGAGACTACGACCTCCAGCATGAGAATGGAGGTGGAGGCAGTAACAGCGGCATTCCGTTGGCTAGAGGAGACTACTGCAACACATGTATTCATTACGGATTCAAAGAGTATGCTTAGCAAGGTGGAGAAAGGAATGTTTCGTGTAGAATGGCTCTCGTCGCTTCAGAGGTCAAAGATTGTGAGAATTGTATGGATATTTTGCCCTGGCCATGCGGGTGTACGGGGGAATAAACAGGCTGATAGGCTAGCAGGGAATGCACCTCTTGGTGGTATTTTGCCTATGGACAAGGGGGAGGTGGTCATGCGCTTGTGGGACCAGGTGGAGAAGGCGGAGGAACAGATTGAGAACCCATATGTGGAAAGAATGAGATTGCAGGGGATTGGCAGGGGTTCTGGAAGAATCTCAAAACTTAGAGGGAAGACCAGGAGAACTTTTAATCAGATAGCGGTGGGAACGATTAGTAGTATGACTCTTTGCTGGCTGTTGAATGAGTGGACGGAGCACGTATGGGAATGCCCCGAGTGCAGTGATGTCGGTTCTTAACTCAACTCAACCTTCTCCTTCCGGTTCTTAACTCAACTCAACCTTCTCCTTCCAACTCCTTGAGGATACCAAGACCAGCTGTTTACACCTAGTAACGAGCCATCCTCATCTATACTCCTGCCAGGGACTTAAGTCTTTATTGCAGCCATATAGATTTTGTCCTGAGTTTTCTCCCTGGAATCTGGAGTATAAGTTGTCTGAATTATATTATATGTCCTTTGTCCATCCCCAGTCTTCCCAAAATTGATGACATTGAAGTGAGAATAACTCATCCATGACCTCAAACCCCTGCACAACCTGGACAGTAGATCCAGTTAAGATTTTGAAGAGATAACCTAATTTGCACCCTGGTCACCTGAAATGGATCAACAGAAGGATAAAATGAGAGTCAGACATCATGTTTTAAATGACATCATTATATCCTGAGAATAATGGAATAATAATAAGAAAGAACGAACATCTATATGAACTGTTAATATGTTCATTGATTTCCTTGAACAATAACTTACCGAGCAGTGTTTGCGAGCACTTGGAAGCCAAATGCTACTAACATACAGAAGCCAAAGCTTGGGGTGTATAATACTCTTTCAGCAACCACAAATCCCACAGGAAAAAACAGGTTGGAAGCAGGTATAAACGGGATAATCAATAAAGCCAAGCTCTGGAAAAAAAATTGTGTGCAGCTGTATTGTTACTTTCATTTCACTAAACTTAACTCTCACTGGTAGATTAAAATGCTTTAACAGATTACATTTTCTTTCAGCATTGAAAGGTTCATTTTTCTGTTAATATTAAAAAAAAAATTTGCACTTAAGAGCACTGACAGATATCTATAAATGTCCCGAAGTCATTATTTAGTTAAAGGCACACCTTGTTGATGTATATATTTGTTACTTCAATCTTCGTGTTAAATAATAATTCATATATTTTTCTTAACTTCTGTTTACAGTTTTATTACATGAGGAGGAGGAGAGGAAGAAGAAAAGAAGGAAGTGCCGAAAATGTCGCACAAAGCATGAACTCCGTAGCTCCAGCAATGACTCCCAGGAATCTCTGAAAGAAATGCACTCGTGAACCAAAGGATGCGGCCCGGAATTGAACTCACAACCTTTGGAGCCCAAGTCAGATGGCTTGACCATTGTTAGATAAAAATGTAAATACCCAGAAGTAAACAAAAAACAACGGCAACAGCTTGGAACCCATCAAGTGCTACAGTTCAAAATAGTAGAACAAAACATAAAACAAGTTCTTCTTCTTCTTCTTCTGTGTTCATCTAGAGTATTTTTATTCCAGACTTAATTGTGTTGTGCCCGGTTTTGCGCCCGTAGTCCAACACATCCGATTTAAGCAGGCATCTGTTGACCAGGTTAGCCTTCCCGGGTAAACAAGTTCATGGTTCCAAATTGTTGTTATCCCGGGGGCGCAAAGTTGAGGGTAAGAGTCCAACCTTGTAAAATACCCACATGACTTGTGTATTATCATCTCTGGTAGCAAGTCCAACTTCTGGACTTCACGTGGCAGAAATGTTTTAAATAACGAGTCTCAGATGACATGTTGGGATACTGATCCTTGTAAATAATAACATCACTGCTACCCAACTCTAAGCATACATGGAAGAGGCATAGTATCAGACAATACAGATCTACACCTGATTAATTACTACTGTGCAAGAGACCACTCGCTACCTTCTACTCAAGATCACTGCACACCACACTATACCTGACCTGGCTTTTCATTTACCAAATCTAGAGTAAAACAACCTGGTGGCACTGACCATTGGCCAGTCTTTATAACTAGAAAATGAGCTTGTAAGTGAAAGCAGCACCCTCTTGAGGTGGAACTACAAGAAAGCAGACTGGACAATGTACAAACATCGCACAAGCATACTGGTTTGAAATCTGAACACAGATAAAGACTTAAATGAAGTAGTTGAAGAGTTCAGCACATACTAGTGACTGGCAGCACGAGAAATAATACCTAGAGGTACTCATAAACAATGTCAACGGTACGGGAGTAGTGAACTACAGCCATTTCATAATGATAAGTATGTAGAAAGCAAGCAGAGCACCACAACAAATACCACGCAAAAGTCAAATTTCAAAAGCTAGTTGAAAAAGCTGGCAGTATAAAACACAGTCACTGAACTTAATGATAAAGGTACAGGGAGAAACCTAAAGATTGTACTACATAAGGACAGAAACATTCTCACATGAAAACAAGGGTGGATCATTTTGTGAACTCATTTGCACAAGATAACATCAAAACTAGCCCAACTAGATTCAAGAAAACTGGCAATATACTGGGCAGAATTACATAGTTTATGAGGCACTGGAGTCACACCCTGTGAACTGGAGCTAGAAATATCAAAACTGAAAATGAGAAAATCATCCACAGCCTACAGTATATCTAATGAAATGATCAAGAGCCTAGGAACAGTGGCAAAAACAAAGCTACAGCAGATCTTCAATAACTGCTGGACCTTAAGCAGCATTCTACAAACCTGGAGAGAAGCATTCATGATACATCACCTAAAATCAGAGAAATACAGTTTTAGTGTCTCCAGCTACAGATCAGTTAGCTTCACCAGCTATCTCTGCAAAACAATGGAGCGCATCATCAATCACAGACTGCAGTAGTAAATTGAAAGTGAAAACATTCTTATGCCCCAGCAGGCAAGCTTTAGGCAGTATTACTCTACAGAAGATCAGACAACCTACCTCTCAAGAAATTGAGGATGCGTTCCAAGATAAGAAACTGGTGCTTGCGGCAAAGATAGATTAAAGAAAGCATTTGACAAAGTCTGGAAAGAAGGTTAGATGAAGAAACTGAGGAACTATAAAGTGAATGGAATAATGTACAAATGGGTGAAAGCATACTTGCACAATGGAAGAGCCCAAGTACTAAAGAGCAAGAAAGTTCTACAGCGTCACAGTGTCCTCTCTGCTGTAGTCTTGTCCCCTACACTTTTCCTAATCTACATAAATGAGCTTGTTACCAAACTACCATATGGAATTAAAGTGGCAATGTACGCTGATGACCTGGTCCTATGGGGCACAAATGAACATGCATCAGTGGCCACCAGATTGCTACAAAGAGCAGTAGATGCATTAGTTTCATGGGCAAATAGATGATGTGTCAGCATAAACACTGACAAGTGCAGCACCACTCTATTTACCCTCTCTCCAAAAGCAAAAGCCAGGAATTATCCAGATATATGGAATACCCCTAAGAGAAGATAAAGAACCAACATACTTTGGAGTAACATCTGATGACAGACTGAAGTGAAGAAAGCACATCAACAAAGCAGCAGCCAGAAGGAAGATAGCCATTCTGATAAAAAAAACTAAGTAGAACCACATGGGGAACTAGCGGGAAAATACTTAGCAAAGTTTATCAATAGTGCAAACGACCACACTTGGAATACGGGTCAACTGCATGGTGCTCAGCATAAAAAACCACACAACAAGAGCTGGACAAAGTGCAAAATCAAAAACTTTGTGTCACCACTAGAGGGATGAGATCAACCCCTATAGTGGAGAAGGAGCAGATGTGGAGGACACAAGCACTGAGACAGCACAGAGATACAAAAACACTAATACAAGCAGAAAAGTTCTTTAGAATGCCAGGCCATTCTATGAAGAACCGATTTGAAAACCTAACTATGGGACAGTTGAAAAGAGGCCATTTTATCCACCCGGTCAAACAACTCTGCAGATTTGCTTGCAGTTGGTATCTCCCTGAAAACTACCAAAGAACAAATTTTATGGAAAAAGAAATGTAGATTATCACTACAAATCCAGACAAAAGTGAAAGGAATATTTGACAAGGAAGAACAGAACATTGTACAATGAAGAACAACCACTTTAAGTTTTCTTGATGAAAAATACCCACAGGACTCTGGATCTGAGTCTACACAGATGGGCCAGCACAAAGTGCTGTTCAAAATGGAGAAGCAGGAGTGTACACAGAATGTCATGGCCAAAGAAACAACAGGAAAGTATTGCCAAAACTGATGTAGAAATCCAGATAATCAAGATAGCAACAGAGAAATTACTGAATACAAACCATAGTATACAGTCTGTGGTGGTATTGACAGATGTCGCTTAAAAGTCGACAGGGTTGACTTCATTGCATTGGGTTTTTATCCCATATGGCTCAGCCTCTTTCTGCAATGCGGAAAGCGTCGCACAAAGCACGATCTCTGTAGCTCCAGCGATGACCTTCAGTAGTCTCCACAAAATGCACTCATGAACCGAAGGATGTGGTCTGGAATTGAACTCAAAGCCTTTGCAGCCCGAGACAGATGGCTTGACCACTTCACCACGGAGAGCCCAATTGACAGATGTAAAATGAGTACTTGAGGTGATCCTTCTGGAAAATTTCCAGTACTACAGACACTATTATCTGAACTGGGTAGTCAGTGTCAGTGTAAGGTCACCATACAATGGATATCATCTCACTGTGGATAACCTGGAAACAAAAGAGCTGATCAACTAAGGAAGGAGCAACAAAAAGAACAGTCTGTTACATACCACCAAAAGAACCAACACCAGCTAAAGATGATTACCACCTTATGAACAGGCAAGAACAAATCATTATTCTGCATCTCAGAACAGCAGCCAGGTTCACATTTGGATTGGCACCGCAGACAGCAGATCACATTCTTCATGACTGTCCAGAATATATCATATCTAGGCAAACATTTTTGCCTAGAGAAACAACAGTGAAAGATAAACTCAATGGACCACTGAATGAATTAAAAAAGACAGTTTCATTCAAAAGACAATACTGCAGATATAGAAAAATTTCAAGCAAACAAAAGAAGAAGAGGAATAAAAACAAGTGAATAAATTTACACAGTGTTACAGAAGATGTTGGATATGAGACTGATATTAGAATTTACAGTTGTGGTGGCGAAGAGAGCATTTAGAGAATTCTAACATCAAAGAACAAATAACTTGACTTATGGAAAAGTATCCTTCGTTTGCACATCTGGTCAATCATATTATGCAGTTCTGAAATATGGACAATGGATACACTTGATGAAAAGTTTATAGGAGCATTTGAGATATATTATTATTAAAGCATGACAAGACAGAGTGAAAACAATTGTGTGATGAGCAAGTTCAGGAAAATTTAACAGAACAAAGAAGACCTCAAAGTAATGAAAAATGGAAGGTTCTCATGGCTTGGTCATATCCTAAGTTATGAAGAAACACAAGTGAGTGTATCTGATGGCAAAATACTGGGAAAATAGCTCACGTTAAACTTAGAAAAACATTATAACATACGAATTTGCAGATCCTTGAGTGCAGTCATACATGGAACCAAGGAGGGCAGCAAAAGACAGAACTATGGAATAACATTATCAGGAAGCTTCCCGACCAACCCAAGGGCTGAAATACTTGATGATGATGACAACACCAAGCCCGGTTTATAACAGCAGGCACAACAAAACAAAAAACTTCAAAATAAGTCCTATAAGTAGCAATGAGAATCCTAACCCTTCAATAAAGAAAATCGTACTATGATTACATTACACTGTCAAAGTAATAAAAGAAAAACCCCATCCAGAATAGTTAAAGTTAGTTGCATATCCTTTACAGGGCATCACAGCCCCAGCATGTTTTGGCTGTTTGTGATTTCTGGGCAAGTTTACGTTCAGTAGTTTGCCACTGCTTTCTGAATGACCGGGACTCATACCGAATTGTATGAAAACCAACACAAGATAATCTGCTGCCAAATTGCCAGCAGCTGTGTTTCAAACGCAGTATGCAGTATTACAAATTGCGCCGTAACCTCTTCACCACACAGCCAGTATTAGGTTAGAATTGAAATCCTTTAAAACAAGAGAAATTATTAGGAAACTATAAAGGACGTTCATTTTTGCGGTTCATGTCGCACCGCACGTAAATGCGTACGTTAAACATGATCATGTCATAGTCATGTGATAAGTACTGACCAATGAATAAAAGAGCATATGCTTATCGTTCCATGATGCATAGGTTCTGTTTCTGACCATTGAGAAAATGGCCGGGTTGATCCAAAATCCGTCCAAAGAAGCTCAAAGAGCAGTGATTCAGTTTCTTTCAATTGAAGGATGTCGACCAGTGGACATTCATCGAAGAAAGCAGGCAGCGTTTAGTTAAAAAATGTGTGTCAAAGACAACAGTGACAGACTGGGCACGGATTTTTCGGAAAGGGCGTCAGTTCACAACAGATCTTCAACGGCCAGGTCATATTATTGCAACCTATTGTTGCAACAGAAAAAACCATCACCAAAATTGATGCAGCAGTACAGATGAACCATTGTCGAAGCATACATTCGCTAGCAAAAGAATTTGTTGTGTCAATTGGGACAATTCAAAAGGTTGTTCGCAAGAAACTGCAATATCGAAAGATGTGTTCACAGTGGGTACCGCGGATGTTGACCGACCACCAAAAAGAGGAACACATGGGATGGTGTTTGAACCACTTGCTGTGTTACAGAGTGGAGGGTGCATTTCTCTTCCGCGATGAATCATGGTGTCACCACTTTGAGCCGAGCAGCAAAAGAGAGAGCATGCAATGGAAGCATGCTGGATCACCAAAAGCCAACAAATTCAAGTTACAGGTTTCCGCTGGTAAGGTTATGCTGAGCACATTTTTTGACCATGAAGGGCTATTGACTTTAAAGAACTTGGTGTCAAAAAGCCATCAAGAATGAACGACCCGGCATGCTTTCTCGCAGTGTGATTTTGTTGCACGATAATGGTCGTCCGCATGTCGCGAAGATTGTGCAGGAAGCATTAGCAAGGAAGAAGTGGCAAATTCTGCAACATCCAGCCTATAGTCCTGATTTGTCACCATGTGATTTTCATTTGTTCGGACCTCTAAAAAAACCTCTCAAGGGGCAACAAATTCACACAGATGCAGACATAATGAATGCAGTAAACACTTGGTTCAGTAAGCAACCACAATCCTTTTTTGCGGACGGCATTCGCCGCCTACCTAAGCAATAGGATGCTTGCCTGAATGCCTACGGCGAATTATTCTGACCAACCCATGGTGCTTAATTCATTCAAAATGAATGCTTTATTTAATTCTACCACACCTGTTAATGTTTCTTTCATGCTTTTGTAATAAAGCCATTGGAACAGGTTTCAAATGAACATCCCTAATATATTAAACCATACCCGGCTTTAAAAACTACACACCTTTTATTTCTTTACTGGAACTAAAGAAATCAATGACTGACTAACAATCAATGAATGAATAACAGAAACGTTTCATAAAGAATCTATATCAGGGATAATTTCAAACTGAGACACCAAGGTATAAGATCCTGCATAAGAAACATCAAGTACAAACTCAAATACTAAATTTCACAAAGATGTTAGATCAGGTAAAATATATAAGATTGTGTTTTTAATCTCTCTGCATCACCTTAAAATATTCTTTTTAACTAAGTTTTATCTTATCATATCCTACTGCAGTCAACATTGTTCTTATATACCTCAGAAATAAACTGTAGCCAAGAGATATACAAATCTTATATCAAAGGAAAGTATTACCTTTAGCCACACACACACAAAGTAAAAATATAGGATCACTTTTTCATGTCTTGAGACATACTGGGATGAGGGAGCTGGCACCGTAGTTGTATAGGACCATCAGTGCTAGGTAGAAGCTGTGATCAATATCATGTTGGCTGCCTTCACTTCCTAGGAAAGTTCCTAGTAACCATTTTAGACTGGGCTGACCAAGGAACCAAGGTTAATTGTTTTTAAATAAATTCCCACCATGATGGAGACACATGACCACTAGGCTGGCAGGTAGGCGTGCTAGCCACTGCACTACTACAATTCCCATTTTGCATTCAGGGATTTAAAATAAGGGAAAAAACAGTAAGCTAGGAATTGGAATCTATATTTCAAAATGGAAAATAAACAAAAGCGCAAGTATAACAAACATTATATTTACTTTTAGTACAGACAAAAACTAGTAATAAAAACATGCAAAATTATATCTAATGACATTATACCTCTTAGAAAGAACTGACTAGTATTGACTACTATTGAACTGGATTAAGATCAAAACAATGGGTACACGTTTGGCCTTCTTTCAGTTGAGTTGTGTTGAGCTAAGAACTGACATTACTGCAATCAGGGCATTCCCATACACGCTCCGTCCCCTTGTTCAACAGCCAGCGAAGAGTCACACTACTAATCGCTCCCACCACTATCTGATTGAAAATTCACCTGGTCTTCCCTCTCAGTTTTGAAATTCTACCAGAACCCCTGCCAATCCCCAGCACTTTCATCCTTTCCACATGCAGGTTCTCAATCTGTTCCCCTACCTTCTTCACCTGGTCCCACAGGCGCACGACCACCTCCCCCTTGTCCATAAGTAATCTACCACCCAGAGGTTCATTCCAGTCTGGTAATTCCCCCACACTCTTGCATGGCCAGGGCAAAAAATCCATACAATTCTCACAATCTGTGACCTCTGAAGCGAGGTGAGCCATTTCACATAAAACATTCCTTTCTCCACCTTACTGACCATACTCCTTGAGATGTGATGAAGACAATGTGTGTTGCTGTGGTCTCCTCTAACCAACGGAATGCCACGGTGACTGCTTTCACCTCTCTTCTCATGCTTGAATTTGTAGCCTCATATGCCAGACTCTCCTTTTTTAAGAATCATTCATTAGCCTTCGCAACGAAACCCCAACTACTCCATCGTTTCTCACTACTGACTCATCAGTATAGCTCACTATGTCACCTTGATGTGTGTTACTCTGGATCAGCTGTCGCACCTCAAACTCTGTACGGCCCACTGCCCATTCTCTGCACTCAGACCCAGTGTTGCTATTACATTATGCCAATCTGTCATTGCTTCTGGTACTTCAACCCACTCTTTTTCATGATTGATGATCTCTAGATCACACATCTGACATATAGATATTTCTGTCTGTGCCATCCAGGACCTGTCTCATCTTAGTCTATTACCCTTGACCATATCCATGGCTTCATGCAGGGGGTGGTCCCTATCTGCAGCACCTCTCAGGTGCCATTTGGCTTGAAGGACCCTATGGCTTTCCGCCACTGTTGGTAGCCTCATGCATATAATTGGTGTGTCCTTTGTGCACCCCAGGATCACTCACATGGCTGCATTCTGTATGAGCTCCAACCTTTCAAGCTGGCTGTTCTATACTGTCAGCAGCCCCAAACCATACTCAATGACAAAGATTATTAACTGCTGAAAGAGCCCGTAATACATGGGACATCTTCCTTCACAATCCGGTTATCCAGGGAGTACCACACAACTGATGCCTTGTCGGGGTTTATAACGGCCCCTGCGTCACTCTACCACCCTGTTTACTGCCATCTGTAAGTCTTTAGCCAAACTTTCCCTGTTCCTGCCCTGTCTGTACACCCGCACATCATCTGCAAATGTCAAGATTCTACCAATAACCTGGTGTCTCAATAGCTGTGACTTTGCTGGTGTAGACATTAAAGAGCACTGGGGACATGGCAGAGCACTGGGGACATGGCAGATCCCTGTGGCAACCCAGATGTAATAGTACAGGGGTCAGAAGTCCAGGAATTCATGCGCAGTGCAACTATATGCTCTTAAAGGACTGTCGTAATCCATCTGACAAGGCAAGGGCAGGCCTCCATGTCCAACAGAGTGTATATCAACCATCCTACCTGACCTGTATAAGCATCCTCCAGGTCAAGAGCTACCATCACTGGAAGCCCTCATAGACATCAAATGCAAAAGTTGCCACATTGGCCCAGGTGTCCTTCCAGGCCAGTAACTCCCAAGCCCTTTTGGAAGCAGATTACAACTTTTGAAATGTTGCTGGAGCCTGCAGGCTACTATCTTTTCGAGAACTTTGCCAAAGGTGTTTTGCAGGGTTATGATTCGGTAACCATCAAGCCTTCTTTCAATCAAGTCCAGATATATGTTGACCCAGGCTAAGGCTTATTTAAGGGTTACAAGTGACATCAGAGATACCCTATATAGGAACATAATAAACATAAAGGGAGCAATACTCAAAAGAAGAACGCCATGGATGATGACTGTGATAAATTGAGAACCCTCTGCTCCAGCAGAAAAAAAACTTTTAAAAAGAATATGATAGGAGGTATTCTAACCAGAATTCTGTCTACATATTCTGCCTGGTCATTTTGATATGGAAACATCAGTATCTCTAGAATTATTCATAAGGTAAAGAGAGATACATGGGATATAGAGAATACAGGACTAGGAGGTTTATAAGCAAAACTTTCCAGTTTGTTTTGTAAGGGCTAAAAATAAGTTAGTGAGCAATGAAACCAATAAACTGTCTACATCACTTCGCACATACGTCATAACAACTGCAAAAAACTGTTATATCTTATTGCACGTAAAGAAGATCAAGAATATCAAAGATTATGTTTGCTTTGGACAGTAATGACTGATGAGTTTCAAATGACATAATTATGCTTAGATACAATGGAACAGCTTTTAAGACAATAATTGTATGCCAGTTTTAGTGATGTTTTTACTGGATTTGTCATGTCCAAGTTTATTATGGGTCCAGAATGAATGCATGGCAAGGTGATATTAACAGTTCAGTATGAGAGATATGATTTACAAGAAAGCATTAATCATGAATGACTAAAAGTCATGAAGCAATGTAAGGGAACAATGTTAATCAGTCTGGCCCCTGTAACATGAACCAGGACTGTTTGCAACATGTAGACCTCAGACTAGTTATACGGTGGTCAGAGAAAATAGTAAGACCAGCTCAGCTATTATGTTTATTATGTATATTATTTGGTAGGAATTGTGTGTGTATGTGCATACACACCTAGTTATGCCCCTCAAAGGTTAGTGTGTCCGACTTCAGCATGCATTTGTTAAGGTCTGCTTCCTCTAGACAGATTCCATCCAAGGTAATGTGCTCTATCTACCCGTGGGTAGGTTTTCTTTCCTAATAATTTTGCCAGGGCAGTAGCCTGAAGGCCTGCTCTTTGTGTTTCTAACCACCTTAGAATTTTTAACATGTGCAACTTGCATATGAAACCCTTATAATAGAGAGCTAAGTGTTTTATCTCACTACCCAAGAAATAGGGGGTGGGGGGAACGAGTGGAATCATTATATACACATGATCCTTTGAAAAAACATTTAACCCTGTTCTGGGGACTGGGGACAAGTTTTGTACCTTATGAGCCAGCGATTTCTGTCACAGCTTGTAATTAACAGTCTGATAATTCTATTCTGAATACAGCATCACCCCTAATAAATGACATGGCATAGAATATCACAACTGCCTCCACTTGAATGATGACAGAGCAGCATTGGTTTTAAATTCTATTCTTTCGTTGCCTAAATCACATCCATAGTTATCAGCGATAGGCACACTGATATATATCTCATGATTTCACAGGTATACTATCACTCTTCACAGACTAAAACAATGATGTAGACCTGAAGGAGATGACCGACTGCTTTAACCGGAGCATTAGGACAACATCAGTACCACAGGATTGGATACACAGCTATCTCATCTCTCTCCCAAAACCATTCAAGGATCATTCAAAGCTTAGCGGCTTTAGGATCATCACCCTTCAAAATACATTTGGGAAGGTTTTAGAGAAGATAGTCGCTGTCAAGCTACAAGAGTTTTTGGAAAGGGGGAAGCTTCTTCCAAGAGGCCTGGGGAGCTACAGGCCAGGAAAAATTACCTGGTCAAATGCAGCCATTTTTGCCTTTGACGTTTATGAGGGGTTCCAGAGTAGACAGGAAACGATGGCAGTAGCACTTGATCTCAAGGATGCATATAACAGAGTTCGATATGATATTTTGATGACTGCACTGATGGAGAAGGGGGTCAATCCCTGGTTGGTGAACTGGATAGCGGCCGTCCTACATTCTCGTCGGGTTGCTCTCCGTCTGGGTGCATGGACCTCAGAGCCACATATTTTAACCCCGGGACTGCCACAGGAATCCGCAATCTCACCGGTGCTCTTTAACGTGTATACGAGCAAGATTGCAAACCTAGAAGCACCAGGGGTTGGAAGGATACTAACATTTGCAGATGATATTCTTGCATATAGGCAGGGGAGAGATGGGGAGCAAACAGCCCAGGAGCTACAGGCAACAGTAGACAAAGTGATTGACTGTTGCACTGAAATGAGTGCTGTCATCCACCCGGAAATGGCAGCTATTTTTTGGTGCTCTCTGGACAACAGGATTGTGAGAACTGATGTCCCAAGCCTCACGATAGATGGTAGAAGCGTCAACAGAGAAAACAAACTGAAGTATCTGGGAATCACATTTGACAGGAGCCTGTCCTTCAAGTACTATGTGGAGACGGTTGTGACAAGATCTCAAAAGGGGCTCAATGCACTTAAAACTATGGCTGCAATGGACATAGAGCAGAGAATGCTTTTAACACTATACCAGCTCTTGATCCTCTCAGTGACAGATTATGGACTAGGACTGCTCACTGTCTCAAAGAGTCAGTTGGTGAAATTAGAGCGCATACAGAACGAAGCTATGCAAGAGTCAGTTGGTGAAATTAGAGCGCATACAGAACGAAGTTATGCAGGTCATTCTGGGATGCACCAGAGACACCCCAGTAGTGTGTATGCGTTACATCCTTGGTTTGCCGACTGTTGCTGGTAGGCTCAAGGTGATGCAGGCGAAGGCATACCTCAGAGTAGTTGCTGACACAGATCACCCATTGCATGAAGTGCTGGACGCAGTTAAGGGTCAGCGACTGATAAGAGGGAAATCATGGATGGCTCAGGCGGAGGATACGATCAGACAGGTGTGCATTTTGGAGAACATTAGGCGAGGAGTGGAGTGAGTCAGAGTGCCAGTGGAGCAGTCAGACTTGTGCAGAGTTATAATCACATTGAGCCGGGAGTGCAGGGAGTGGCCAGCAGGGGCCACGGAAATGGAAATCCTGCAACTAATTCAGGATAATGCTCGCTCGGGTGATGTGATTATATACACAGATGGTTCGGTGTTGAGAGGCAGGAGAAGTGCCTGGGGGTTCTTGGCAAAAGCTAATGGTGGACGTTTGGTGCTGGAGAGCCTGGCATATGATACCACAACATCTAGCTTAAGAATGGAGGTGGAGGCGGTCAGTGCAGCTTTCCGCTGGATGGCGAATAGGACACACACACACACACATCATGATTGTAACTGACTCAGAAAGTATGCTGAGCAGGGTGAGGACAGGTAAGCTTCGTGCAGAGTGGCTTGCTTCGCTTCGGAAATCACGGGTGACAAGCATCGTCTGGATCTTTTCTCCGGGGCATGCTGGTGTGCTAAGGAATGAACAGGCAGACAGATTGGCTGGCTCTGCAAAACTTGGTGGAGTATTGATAAGGCAGACGTGGTTGCGGCCTTGTGGGAGCATGTGTACACTTCGGAGGAGCAAATGGATCACCATGGTCTGGCAAGAATGCGACAGCGAGGGGTGACAAGGGGGTCTGGCCGACGATCGACGCTAAGAGGAAAGGCGAGATGGACATATAATCAGATTGCTACTGGTACTATTAGTGTTGGAACTCTTCGCTGGCTGCTGAGGATGGGGACGAAGCGCTTATGGGAATGCCCCGAATGCTGTGATGTCAGTTCCTAAATCAATCAATCAATCAGACTAAAGCAACTGAATAAATTATGGCGTGGGACAGAAAGAAATATAAAATTGTTCCACATCTGATACACCCATCTGGAGATCATCCGTCACATCGTGCACCCATCTTCTCTTTGGCCTTCGTCTTCTTCTCTTCCTGGGCATATATCCCTCCATTATTGTTCTCTCCAAACTTTCATGGTGTTTCAAGTGATCAAAATATTTCAATTTTCTTTATCGTCTTTAGTTGACAAGCTTCTTAAATATTCAGCTCTTTTCTTATGGATGGATTTGCTCTGTTCTGTATACAAGATATTCTTAGAACCTGTCTATAACATTTATATTCAAAGGCATTTATGCACTGTTCAGCTTTGTTAGTGTCCAGGTCTCATATGCATAGGTTGCAATGGGAAAGATGCATGCTCTTAAAAATATAATGTTTGTAGTTCCATCTTTCCCTCTCCACAATTCATTCAGTTGTTTTAGTTTTTGAAGAGCAATAGATATTCGTCTTTTCATTTCTTTCATTGTGTCACCATTGTTGGTAATTTTTGACCCAAGATATTCTAAATTTTCCACCACTTCCAATTTTTCCTCATTAACATATATTTCTTTCTCCATATCTTCTTCTGTGTTCATCCAGAATATTTTTTGGACGTAATTGTATTATGCCTGATTACAGCAGAGCTGTGATATTTGTGCCTTCTGGTTGACACATCCGACTTCTGCGGTCATTCGTTGACCAGGTTAACCTTCCCAGGTTTTCTCCATATTTGTTTTTTTTTCTGTATGCAATATCTTTGATTTTGCTATGTTAAGATATAAATTGTGATTTTCACTGTTCTTTTGGGTTGAGATTATTAGTTTTTCTATACCATTCTGTGTTGTTGATAGCAATACTATATCATCAGCATATTGAATCTCTGGTATTTCATGACCATTGATATTTAGGGCATAATGCTCCTTGGCTATGTCATCTCTGACATTTCTCATTATATTTTTGGTGTGCAGGTTAAACAAATAAGGGGACAGCACACATAGCAGTACATATACATAATTCCAACCAAATAATATAACATAACATAAAGGCTAGTCACTGATTTCTGTGGTTGCCATATAACTAGTCTGAGGCCTACTTGTTGCGAACCATCCTGGGTCATGTTCTGGGCCAGACTGATTAACCTCGTCCCTCACATCACTTAATGACTTTTAACCACTCGTGATTTACTTTTCGTGAATTATATCTCTTATACTGAACTGTTCACATCTCCTGACCTTGCTGTTCATTCGTCCTTGACCCACAGTAAACTGGGACATGACAGGACTTCTAAATCAGTAGGACAATCTGATGCTCTGTTCTGCTTTGATTCATGCTACATTGTGCCCCTTGTCTCGAGTAAATGTACTAAATCAGAAATAGACCGAGTAAATGTACTAAATCAGGAATAGTACAAATAAATAAGCAATGCAATGTAAATAAAGAAAGCACAAAAGAATAGACATCCCATCCCTAATAGGAATGGGCAGTGTGACATGAATTGAAAATAAATAGTTGACCAAGGTCTGATTCATGAGTAATGGATAATAACAGCAGTTTTAACCCTTTACAGGGTGGAACGGCCATTTACGTCCGATACCATAAACGGGCGAAACATCCCAAACCGGCCGATACTATTATGCATTGTAAAAACGCGATCTCTCGGCTTTCCGATACTTCCGACAGCTACTTTCGCTTTCGCCGATAGCTTGACAACGTGGCCGCCATTTGTAAAGCGCCTACTATGAATTTGAACGGACTTTTACTGACTTTGTTTGATAGTTTTCGGGGTTTTTATGCTGTTTTTCAAAATGGATTTCGGCGATTCTTCAAGTGATAGCCGAGATTTTGCTCTGTTCAATTTAAGTGACATTAAAGGGCACGAAGTTGACTATTAATCAGAGCTAGATATCAGTGCAAAGCATTACTTTGCATTAGCAGTCTGAGTCGGACTTTAAAGAAAGTGATTATGATTCTGAAAATGTGTTTGTAAATTGCCGTATAGGTGACGAAAAATCACAAACATGCCGTATTTCGTAAATATTTGTGTTCATATATGGATTACCGACAACAATCACGTGAGTAACATATTCTGCATGCTTTTCCCTTCATTGTGTTGTTTATTTAACTAAAATTGGTTGACTAACACCTTATTTGTGATGTTTTTACTAACGCAATCCGAAATTTTACCGAACCTGAAAAAATCTTGCCCGTTCAGGGCTACAAAACGGACAAGCGTCTGCCCTGTAAAGGGTTAAAAAAGAACTGATGTAAACATCTGAAAAATATTATAAATCTTACCATGACAACAACTCTTGATCGTTGAGTCTGCTGAGAAACAGCAAAGAAACACAGCATTGCCAAGGCAATATAAAATGTGACTGTGTAAATATTCCGAGAATCAAGCAACGATCGAATAACCTTAATTGTTCCCATAGTCCAGTCACAGCAAAGTTGAGATGGGTTCAAAAGCAGCCAAGCATTAACGGGCAGTAAATAGTTATATGTAAGCTGACGTGAAGGAGTGGGTGAAGTTGATGCTGGGTTATCAAAACTGAAAAATATACAGTAATATGTCATCATTAGAACAAACTTATTAATCTTGCAGAGCAAAATTTACATAACATATTTTATACATAAAACTCCTCTGATACAGCTTGCCTCCATGATTTCAAGCAAATGTGCGAGCTTGAAGATTTTATTGTGCATTTGACAGGTGTACGCACCCAGTGGTCCGGGCACGTATACGACCCTTACCTGCGGGATTTGGCTGAACACCTCTAAGTCAAATCCCATGGGTTTAGGGTCTGGCCATCGCTCGTCTCCTGCTCGTCCAGGCGAGGTCTCGGAGGTCTGCAGCCTACGTTGTTCCAGACGTATTGGTTATCCATTCCTCTGGATCAAACAAGGCAAGGCTGAGAGACGGAACATGTCGTTTGGGCACCACATGTTCTCTGAAGCTCTGTCCAGGCATTGTGATGGAATTTTGGCCAAATTCCAACTCACATACTTTGGTCTGTCAAGAAGACTGTGAGGTCATACTCAGCCTTCCTCTCATTCCCGCGCTGCCAACTGTCATAGTTTTTTTTTCTTCCTCCTCCTCCTCCCCCTCCCTAAATACGTACATAAATAGAAGAGATCAAAGAATCCCTTAACCACAACGCTAGGAAAAGCGAAGAAAATGACGTGACTACACAGAATCGTCACACGGCAATGTCAATAACAATTCATCTTTTTATGTGTAAAGAAGTTATCTACAGTCATGTAGAAGGGACGAACAATCAATGGAAGGACTGATATCACAGAACCTAGATGAGTATAAATTCGGATTGGCGAACTCCCTCCTCCTCCTCTCTCCACCCTCCTCTTTCTCCTCCCTCTCCCTCCTCCTCCTCCTCTTCCCTCTCCCTCCTCCTCCATCCTACTCCCTCCTCCTCCTCTTCCTCCCCATCCTCCTCCCTTTCCCTCCTCATTCTCCCTCCTCCTCCTCATTCTCCCTCCTCCTCCTCCCTCTCCACCCTCCGCCTCCTCCTTCCTCCTCCCCCCACATCCTCCTCCCCCCTCCCCCTCCCTCCTCCTCCTCGCTCTTCCTCCTCCTCCTTCCTCCAACTCCCTCTTCCTCCTCCTCCCTCTCCCCTCATTCCCCCTTCCTCCTCCCTCCTACTCCTCCCTCCTGCTCCCTCCTCCTCCTCCATCCACCGAATATGAATTAAATATGCTCCACCAGGGACTGGGCGAAGCCGGGCCGGGTCGTCTTTTTTGGGAACGGGAACGGGAGCAGGGGCCGAATATGAATTAAATAAGACGCTCCATTTACCCAAGTTAATTGTTGGGGGAAGATGTAAAGATCTTTCAAGTGCTCTATCTAATAATAGACAGCAGACATACAGACAGTAGATAGTCAGGAACGGGAACGGGAGCTTATATGACTACTTATATGAATTAAATGAAATGCTCCCCACCAGGGTCTGGGCGAAGCCGGGCCGGGTCAGACAGACAGACAGACAGACAGACAGACAGACAGACAGTCGGGAACGGGAGTTTATATGACTACTTATATGAATTAAATTAGATGCTCCCCACCAGGGTCTGGGCGAAGCCGGGCCGGGTCAGCTAGTATATACATATAAGTTCTCGTTTACGTTACCGACTATCTGTCTGTCTGTCTGTCTGTCTGCCTGTCTGACACGGCCCGGCATCACCCAGCTCCTGGTGTGGGGCATCTCATTTAATTCATATAAGTAGTCATATAAGCTCCCGTTCCCGTTCCCGACTATCAATCTGTCTGTCTGTCTGTCTATCTGTCTGTCTGATCCGGCCCGGCTTCACCCAGCCCCTGATGGGGAGCATCTCATTTAATTCATATAAGTAGTCATATAAGTTCCCATTCCCGACTGTCTGTCTGTCTGTCCCTCTCTGTCTGTCTGTCTGTCTGTCTGTGTAATCATTTATTGGTTGCAGTTAGAACAACCTTAGATAAACGAAGACCAACTTACAAAAAGCATTAGAAAGGGCACTTGAAAGATCTTTACATCTTCCCCAACAATTAACTTGCTTAAATGGAGCGGCAGCGGCAGCAGCAGCAGAAGAAGAAAAAGGAGGAGTAGAAGCTGGGAGGAGGAAGAGGGAGGTGGAGAAGGGAGGAGGAGGGAGGAGGAGGGAGGAAGAGATAGGCGGAGAGAAGAGGAGGAGGGAAGAGGAGGGAGGAGTAGGAGTAGGGAGGAAGG